>JSUI01006311.1:0-37607 GCA_000833645.1 Huntiella omanensis | reverse complement strand
GGTAACAACCGATATCTGCACCTCCATCTTCTCCGCCCGTCAAGCCCTCCTGGATACGCTTCCTAAAGATTTCGTCCCGCCAGCTCCCAAAGAGCCATTCGATCATGAGGAGAACCCTCTCAACACCATCCTCGCCCCTGGAATCCCCGCGGCCCGGCAAATCCTTAGTGATCTAGTTGATCGTCTTGATTGGTCTGAATGGAAGAAATGTACAGGTTGTAAACAGGATGAAGAATGCTTCATTGCCATGTTCCCTTTCGGCACTTATGAAGATCATTATCAACCTAGCTGTCAGAATTCGTCGACCTTTGGTAGTGGTTTTAGAGGGGATAGTTATTGGCGGATTGGGGTGCCTTCTGGACCTCGTCCTGCGCCGTATGGGGAGGAGCCGTATGGTGGGAAAGATGGTGAAGAACTTTTAGGTGGACAGACTTTGCAGTATGGAGAGACGCAGGTGGTATTGGAGTTGTGATTTTAAGGCAACTGGATAGGCGACATACTAGTCGGGCATTAGATAGGCAATTTTTGTGGACTCGGGGTCAATATAATGAGGCTTACTGATGAGTCGGCTGCATATCTCTTGATACTTGTCATTTTTCTTACAGTCACCAGTGTGTTGGCAGATTCCATGATTTTCAGGACATCTCCGCATCATAAGGCATGTGTATTGAACTATTGAAATGATATTGACCACTAACAAACAAACCATCTCTAGGCTACAATCTAGCCGACTATCACTTATGGTTCATACAGCTCAATGTCTTCATCGTCCGGCGATCTCGTCGAAGGAGAAAACGACCCAAAGTCTAACTCACGCTGTCTACTAGCTATTTCATGTTTCTCGAGGTCATACGACCCATTGCTATGCACCGATTTCAGGTCTACTTCCTCTGAAACCCCACCATTCTTAGCATCACCTCCTAGCCGATGACGTGGCGGATTCTTCGGTGCCGTTTTCTGAGCTGGAGTATCGGTATTTCCCTGAGTACGAGAAAATGGCCACCATTTAGACGTAGCAGGCTGAGACTCTGGAGCAGTCTGGGTGTCTTGGGGATCTACCGGTGTCTTTCCTGGCTTACTACCCACCTCGTGAGGCCGCTGTGCTGTAGGTCTGACTACATCGGTCTCTCGTGACTTACTACCCACCTCGTTAGGACGCTGTGGGGTAGGTGTGACTATACCGGTTGAGGCGGTGAACAGCCCGGGAAGGTTATTCCTAGGAACTGGCTGTGCCTGGGCGGTATTGTCTTGGGACTCTCGGCGGATAGTTGGTGAGACGTAGTTCAATCTACTTAACCCAATTCCCGGGCTAGAAGTCGTGTTCCATGCCCCAGGACACTGTACGTCGTCTTGTGTATCAGCCACTGTTGAATCCACTTGAGGTCTCATGGCGTTAAACAAAGGCTTATTCAAAGGGGGAGATCTATCATGAGGCAAAATATTTCGCGTGGCTTGAGATAGTGGATGCGCTTGTGTGCGGAGACCCGGTGCTAGGTTGGCAAGATACATGTGCGTTTTATCCTTATTGTTCGGCGGGGTTTCCACTGTGGATTGCGGGGTCTTATATGACGGGGCACGAGAACTAGGTCTGGCCTGATTCAGCGTGGTAGTTCCAGCGTTTCCGTTGGTTACCAGCCCAGATGAAAATGGATTAATCTGTTGACTCGGCTGAGCTGCTTGTTTAACTGGCAAGTTGACGGTCCCCATAAGTGGGGAATGCTTCGGTCGTGGAGCTGTAGGTCTTGGACTTGTCACCGGGGCTGTGTGAACAGTCTGCGGTTGAGACTGAGGCTGAGAACCACTCTGAACGGGTGTTTTCCTTGGTTGCTGGACAGGTGCGACTTGAGGCTTCGCTAACCCAGATGGCCGTGTGGTAGCCTGTTGGGGCGACTGAGCTGCTTGGTTAACTGAAGGGTTGGCGGTCCCTACAGGTGGGCTTTGTTTCGGTCTTGTAGCTGCAAGCTTTTCAGATGTCGTCGGCACTGTGTAGGCTGGGTGAGTTTGGCTCTGAACAGGTGTTTTCTCGAATTGTCGGGGCGGTACAACCTGAGGGCTCTCAGGCGCATAGGGGCGAGTTTGTTGGGGTATCTCAGATTGCGCATCCACATAGATGTCATCCTCAGTATACGTGGACTGAACGGGCGTGGGATCCAGAGGATATTCTCTTGCGGGGTACTGAGCGGGAAGTCCATCTTGCGGATCAAACGCGGACTTCTCAGGTGGTGTGCCAGTACCCTTGTAGTAATCACTCGGTCTATCCTCCACAAAGACTCTCACTCCGTGCGACAACAACTGCATAGTACCTCTAATCTTCGGTTGGTCGACACTACTTCTAAGGCAGTACACCGTGATTGCCACCAAGCTGTCGGGGGTTGTCAGGTATTGTCTATCTCCACGGCCCATGACACCCGGCGGTGCTCGTTGCAGCATCTCATTCAACAAGGTACTCGCTTGGTATTCCATAGACCTCCTCATGTCATTACTCGTCTTTTTGGACTGTCGTAGATATGTAGTGTCCCACGTATCCAAGTCCTCTTGTCTCATCTCTGTAGGTGGCACCCTTCTCTCCTCAGGATACAATGAGCTACCAGATATCACTGGCCGGTAAGGGCGTCTAGTGTGCATGCGCGGGCTAGCCTCCGACTCGTCCTCTTCCGAATCCTCGTTACCACCATCAAGTTTTTTCTTGTGGTCTGCATTTTCTGGGTTCGGAACATTGACGACCGGTGGAGCGAAAGGGTTGTCATCTTGGCCATACTGGGGGGTGTCGAAGTCGAAGATATTCGTATGTTTACTGTGCGGTCTGGGCGGTGTAGGAACTCGCTTGACGCGCTCCGGAGACTATTTCGTTGCGGAATTAGTATCTGAGCTGGCAGGTAAATGCATTTGCTTGTGGTTTGTTTCCACGTACATACCTGTGCGTATATGGCGTTGATTGCATCTTTATATTTGTCTGCCATCTCATAGCATTCGCTTGGGATCCAATGACACTTGAGGGTATATTCTACCACGGTCAGTTTGGGTTCACGATATACATCCAAACTGAAATCGAACTTACCAAGGTTGAACATTTGATATTTGATTCCTCTAAGAACAATCGCAGCATGATCCTTCCCATAAATAGGTGGCTCTTCAATCCATTTATCCGTGCCATTCGTTCTGTCTTTCACCCGGAAGCCTTGGGCCATCTTGACAAGATAGCTTTTCGGAAACAAGTATACTCTCAGGACGTCGTGCGGGCTATTCCATTCCAACACAGAATCTTCTTTGGTAAGGACGATATCTGTTATCTGTGGACTGGAATGTTGCGATTCAGAGTACTTTGACTTGGAGTTCTGTGACTTTGGTTTCTTTGACTCGGGCTTCCTTGACTCGGGCTTCCTTGACTTGGGCTTCCTTGACTCGGGCTTCCTTGACTTGGGCTTCCTTGACTTGGGCTTCCTTGACTCGGGCTTCCTTGACTTGGGCCTCCGTGACTCGGGCTTCTGTGGCTCGGAATTCCGTGGTTTGCGCTCACCGTAGTCTTTATCTGCTTCAATGAGCTTTGACAAGACATTGTACAGACAAGCAGGCTTAGGAGAGTGGCATTGCTCGATCGTCAATCCATAGTAGGTTGTCGCGTAGTCCACATGCTGTGGGACTCGTTTAAACTGCCTCTTGGCGAAGATGGATCGGCAGTGACTCATGATGATGTCTGAAGCAGGTTCGTTTGTAGTTTGATAGATTGAAACTGTAAATAGTAAAGTAGACAATACTGAAAGTTTAGAGATTGAAGTTGAATATAAAGACCAAAACGAAGAGGTAACCGCTTTTTAAGTGGGCTTCAAGATCAACAATGTTCTGCCTCGAGCGGCAGTTCACACTTTGTGTATATGCCTATCTACGACACTTTTCTCATCGCCTTTTTTATTATCGCCTTTTCCAACGCCTAGTTCTCTATAAAACACTGTTCAACTTTTACAACTCGCCTTATTTCATGGTGGTCAGCAAGACTCTATCACAAGGCTTAATTCTCAAGTCCCAATGAGGCTATGGTCTGGCAATATGTTGCCAGCTAAGTGTACCATGAGTAGCAGTGCCAAAAGCAAACGTAGCAAGTCGGCTCCGGAATTCAACAATACAAATATCACAATGTCATTTACAATTACAAAGGTACATACGGGTGTATGTACATACATATATACACTAAGCTTACACCAAATACGATAGGGTTATACAAGATAAAAGACACACCAATTAATCAACCAAAGACATATTTTCAATACAAGAAAACCCTAATATTAACAAAACGGCAAAACTAAACACCAATTGCAAAGTCTAAAACTTGTACCTTTCCAGCCGAAGTAGTAGTAAACAAACTCAAGACACCCTCACCAGCCCATCTAGTACGATCCATCAAAGGCTCGCCCGTGAACCCCTCACCCATCCAAATTCTAGACCAGCTGGTGAACCCCGAGGCCGCAGTGGAACTATACAAGCCCAATCTACCATCGGTATTGGAAGGAAGAATAGCAATGACATCACCAGATCTACTCACAGCAATCTTACCACGAGGACCAGTCTGCGTGAGATCGCCAAGGTCATGGCTAATTGCAGTTTCGGTGAATTTGCCGGCCGATGAACGAGAGGAGAGATACCATGTGAGTGTCTTTCCGTCAGAAGCGTAGTGGCGGTTCAATGTGAAGAAATCACCCGAGGGGGAAACGGCTTGAGCTTCTTGGTTGAGGAGTCCGGAAGAGGTGGATAAGGAGGAGATAACGAGGGACTTGGAGGCGGGGGTGATGGTGGAACCGACTGTGGCTCCGGTGGTATCTTGCCAGGTCTTGCCGCGGTCAGTGGACTTGGCGAAGGAGAGGTCATGGTTGGTTTTGACGTCGGGGGTATCTCTCCACATGAAAGAGGTATACAGGTTCCCTTGTCTATCCGCAGATAACCCGTTGATATAGGCACTACTCTGGGTACTCTGGATATAATCGTTCTGTAAAACCCAGGTAGCAGAGACCGGACGATATCTGTAAATCAACGAATTTCCCGCACCAGAGGTTCCATTCCGGATCTCCATGAGGAAAGTATGTCCAACCGTTTCAAAGCGAGGATAGGTAACCGAAGTAAGATTCGACGTCATCCCCGGCAGATCATGAAGTGTCTTATCGAAGAGATCCTCCGACCAAGCATATTGTCCCGGGTTTCTAGCCGCTGGGTTAATAGACTGTCTATAGTTCAACGGGACATCATGCTGGTCAAACGACAAATGGATCCGACCCTCTGGAGAAATACCCAAGGAGATGGTATTATGAGAATCTTGAGTCGTCTGCTTATAATCCGTAAAGTTAAAGGTTTCCCAAACCCCATCACTCGAGGTATTCCGTCTACCCAAGGTAATATACGAGGTATTAGTCTTTCCCGTAGGCGTATAAAAGGCCGTATATTGGAACCCATTATGGGTCACCAAGACATCCTGCTGATACGAAAGAGAGTTCAAGGAAGTCGAAGACGGGTTTGAACCAACAGTAGTGTTTGTAACCAGCGAGGCGGAAATCAACGCCGAGGCAGTGGACGCCAAAGTAATAAGAGGGAGATAGTGCATTTTGAAGTAATGAAAAGATTCAACTAGTGAATTCAATGGATGAAAATGATGAAAAGAAGTAAAGATTGAATATGCACTAGGCACAATAGAAAGAATGAAGAAAAAAAAGTAAAGAAGCGAAGAAAGACGGACAAATGCAAAGAACCAGAAAATGCAGTGATGACGATAGTAACTTCCAATCTATTTACCCACCAAGAAGTCGGACCACGATGCTTCTTATATTCACTGTATCCCACATTCCACTGCCAGATGAGTAGATGACTCCATCTAATCATGAAACTAATCATACCCACCATCTCCCTCATTCCTAACATCCTGGTTTCGCCTCAACTCTAATTCTTATTTTGGCTTCATTAGAACGCTAATGTGTATGCGAGGAAAACGATATCGAGATCCGTGAATTGACTAGGTCAAGGGGTACACTTCAGTTTGGTGTGTGGTACTTTGACCTTTCCGCATGTCTTGTCAAACAAACATTACGATGCACATACATTGACACACGTACACTGTTAACAATGTATTTGTTATGAGTTACTCATTCCATCTATCAATCTCCGCATTTTCCACCATGTCTATCTCGTCCGCTTTGTCATTACTATAAACTCGGGAAAACAAAAATCCCGTATCCTACAACTCCGTCGTCATCTCGTCCAATCCGGGTCCCCTGTCGTCCTGTATGATGACAGCTCAACCCCATTTCCCTCGTTTTTCGTGAGCGTTTCACAATTCTTCACCGCAAACACCAGTCGCTCATCCGTATTTACACGGACCCCGCCAAGTCCGTATAAGTCATACCCTAGACGAACCCTAGTAGGACTATGCACTTATTCTCCGCCCACTTCAAGAACAAAGTAGTCTTGAGTCTCGACTGTCCCAGCCACAACTTGCTCCCAGACCTTCGGGTCGCACGTATCAATCGACAGTACAAAGCAAGTCCCATTCTGACGTTCAGGGAGCACCTTGTCCTGTGCGTGTGTATCGCCCGTACCAAACGATTGATACGAGTCGCTCACAGAATACCGCCCAGTGGCAATATCAACGTGTGTCATGGCACGCTTGAAAATGTTGAAGGCTGCTTCGGGCTGGAAGGCTGCAACTTCATGGCCAGACTGGAACACTTGCGTGAATGACAGATTTCCCGACTGGCGGCTGAGCCCAACAGCTACTGAATATCCACCTTCTGTGTAAACTTCCGCATATCCTGCCGAGACAAAGCGATCCTGACCGGTCCAGTTGACTTGCGTCGAGATTGACTCCCCACCAAACCAATTGCAGTCAAAATCGCGATCACCGTATACCAGGTGGATACTTATACCGGCGTCTAACAGTCTTCCCATTTGGGGGGTCCCTCCTTGAACAAGGTCCAACGACTTTTCAAAAGCACCATTGGAAACCATATTGAACATGGTAAAGTTGACCGGGACGCCCAAAGCGGCCAAAACCTCAGATCTAGACAGCCATCCTATGAACTGCGGCGTGGGAAACGCGGGATACGTGCCTGACGCAAGATCATAAGACGAGTACCCAGCGTCCGAAAACATGTTCCATGTGGTCGTGCAGTCATTGAACCAACCCATGCACAGATCACTTAGTGCTTCAGAGGGGGCTTCTCCAGAGAGCGGGTCGAGAGCATCTACACCAGCTTGGCATTGGAGGCCGACTTCGCGGCACCCGCCAGGCTTGCTCCAGTTAGTCATGAGCTCGTTGTAAACAGACTCATTGATAACAGGGTGATTATACGTGTTCTTGTACAAAAACTCAGTCCACGACGGTAGTTGGGCCACTACATCAATGTAGCCGTTGATTATGCCCAATGTGTCTAAGCGAAGGATGCGAGACCGGGGGGGCATGATTCCTTCTACGATAGCCATGTTCTGCTTCTCGAAAAAGTCAAACATGACTGGACCCCAGCGACCACCGTAGCTTTCAGTCCAAAAGCTAACATGGTTGTCGTTTGGCTCGTACTCAGGAAACACTTCAAGCCAGACCTGGAGAAAGTGCCAGATGGCGTGGGCTGCCTGCTGACTGTTGATGACAGTACTGGAGACGTTTTGACTACCAAAGGTGCCAGCACGATGGGTATAGTTGTCCCATTCGTAAGGAACGCCATCCGAGAAGTCAGTTGGGTGGATAAGAGGATACGAATCCACCATGACAGAAGTTCCATTCGTCAAAACATCATATGAAAAGCCAGTGAGAACAGGCTGATCAATGTAAAGCATGTTTGAATACTCATTCCAGCTCCACTCGTTCAGGGTGGTATCTTGGCCATCGTGGGTCACTCTGCAAGGGCCATTGCCACGAAGCAAGCCAACCATTGACGACGCTCCGGGGCCACCATTCATCCAGAGAGTGAGCGGGGCGTTGGATGGATCGTTGCGAGCTTCAAAGAACCAGAAGAAGGTGTTTATGGGGGCCGTCTGTTTCTGACCATAGTGGTCGAGAGTACCGGGAGGGAGGTGGACATATCCAGACCAAGAGTTGACACCAGGAGTGGTCTCGCAAAGATGCGGCTGTGATAGTGTTAGATGGAAACCTTGGATGAGATGATGATGGTGGTGGACACTTACATTCTTGAACGAGACCGAGATGTTGGGATTAATGTGAGACGTGATAACAGTGACACCCTCACGAGGAGGTGGGAATTGAGCAGCAATAAGACCAATAAAGGCCAACAGGCAGATGATAAACTTCATCTTAAACAAAGGCAACATGTCGCAACAACAATAGTTTGCAAAATGGAAAAGCAACGATGACTTGAAAAACAAGAGAAGAAGAAGAGGAAGACAAATCAACAAGCAGCCTCTCCAGAATTTATAGACCACTATCTGCATCTAGGCTGTGAATTTGATCATAGTACTTGCCTTAATAGTACTTGCCTTGATAGAAATTTTGTCAACACAGATGCCTAATATGTTGTTGTGATTCTGTATTATTACTGTTTTCGGAAGTTGTGTATGTCATGTAGCTCGCGTTATTGCGGGAAAGCACACTGGATATATCCTCTTTTGGAAATAACCTACATAGTAATAACTTATTGTTGGTGCATCTACCCCTCTTTGAAGACAGGGTCCTGCCCTAAGATTTGTTTGTTTGTTGTTTTCTCACTGGAAGAACTGTGTTGTACAGCGGTATAGTGCTTCAACTTTCAGAGTACACTCCACTGCAGTTGGATTATGATGTACCACCACTTTCCTCCTGAGAATAATCAAAGAAGTGGCCGGTAAGACTCTTGGTCACTTCTACAACCTCTGACTTCCTACCTGGGCTGGAGCGCTTAGTCAGGCCATATCACACCAAATCCTTGGTTGTGGCCAACTTGATTGTCTTAACAAAGGTCTGTCTCGGAGTATTGAACGATCTCTAAATAACAACAGTGAATATTGTATCTCGCCGGAGTTCGGTATGCTTTTGAAAGGGTTGGCTGCAAACGAGGGTTCTTGTGTTACACAGCTTACACTATGCAAGTCTGTTGTGACTTATGTATGGGTTCTGGCCGGCATAATAATAATGATGAACAAGGAGCATATTCTACGTAAGCTTTACTTTTACGGCCGCGATTCTTTATTCTTCGTTCGCCAAGAGCTAGAGTATGGGCAGGATAGAAAAATGCTACGCAGTCAAATCCACGACACTGAACCCTCCACGTATTCCAGGACGACTGTATTTCAGCGATATACTGCTGCTTATCCGTATCAGTGACAGCTTGGTCAAGACTTCTCTCGGTCAAACTACCACTCTACTGTCATTATATCACAAGACAATAGTCACTAGAAGTACATTTTGTTGACTAGACTCAAGACCTCGAAGCGCTGTCCACCAAGCTCAGTGTAAAACAATCGTCTTATGCATAAAGAAATCCTGCGAGGTCCTGTAAAGGAGCATAGACTGGTGGGTCGTTCTTTCCTGTTCTCTGCTTCTCTTATGGGTATTGGCTTTTTCCATGTCTACTTGTTTTCCATGACCACCGATTCGCGTGCCGGGGTTCACGAGTGAAGAGGGATTTGTTTTCCGTATCGGATGAAAACTTGTCTAGGTTCGACAATACCGAAGACGAAATCTTTTGATCCAAGTCAAACTTTGTAAGGCCGTAGGCCGAAGATTAATCAAGTTAGAACTTGTCACCTCCGGAATTTTTGCGTGTGATAAACGATTTGTTGGATACATGATATGTCTATACACCTTCGACTAAAGGATCTTCTACTACCAATGTGCCTAAGACTATGTAGGGAATCGATCCACACGTTGCATGTGGACACCCGGGCCGAAGGCCTTTCAAAATAGATTGTATCTGATGTTCCGGTGTCATCCTCAGGTTGACCAATCCGGGCTCTTTTGAGAAAGCCGTAGGAATACCCAGACAGTACAGTATGTACATATATCATCCGTCAACGCACAGATAACAGTCAGCCATAGCCCCTCATATATCTGTTTCATGGCATGTATCTGCTCTATCTTGTCTGTACTACTATCTTGAATGGTTCAATGACGGTCAACCCAGACATATAGGGTGTCTTGATGGCCGACTAACATCATACAATCGCAAAGGGTCCCGGACATGCCATCCTACGAAAAAAGCGCCGGGTTGTAGATACTCTTTGATGGTCTCACTGGTAAGCCGGTGATCGTCGGTAGGGTCTCATCTGTAGCTGGTGACAGAATACTTGACATGCGCTTTTCCGACTTGAACAATGCACTTTTGTTAACATCTGCATTACGGAAAGACGCAGTGAGGTCTGTGTATTCCTGTCAGCCCAGGTATCCATTGCGTCATGAGGTTTCTTACCTTCATTACGTTCGGCTATGATGCTTGTCATAAGATGATTATTAATGACACACTGTTCGTATAACATCGTTTTTGAAACTTCAGGGTTGCAACGGGTCATCTCGTGGTATGTTAAGCCCAGGTTCTTGACGTCATCGATGGAAGCCGGTTTAAGAACTGGCTGGTCCCTTTCGTTTGACCTCGCATACTATGTTTTGTGGTTATTTATACCACTCAGAGTTGACTTGAATCAATAAGCAATGCTGAACTCTGCCGAGTGTCTCCCATGGGTATCGATGAATCGTCTGGTAAGAAGTCCCGCGCGAGGCGATCTTTCAAGGGCCTTTCCTTTCCCGTAGACTCCTATCAAAATAGCCCAGGCAAGCCCAAAACATATAAGATAGCTAGGACTGAACCCGGTCTTCTCGATGCGCTTTCGTCGGTGGGATTGATATCCGTTTACCACCGCAACACTCCGTATAATCTAGGGCTTCCCAGGGTAGCGCGAAGCCGTTGAATATCACGGTTTGCCACATACCACCATCGTCTCTCATTTTTCAAGGGCGCCTCTTATGGTTCTACGGGGTTATCCGACATATCTGGGCAACATGTGAAAGCCCGTTGTTCAAAAAGTCAATCGAGCGACCTTCGCAGTCCTCGGCTACCATGGAGGTTTACATCACTTATGCCCTGTAGCAACTGGGTTGATGGTTCTGTGGCCACAGTCTACACATTTTCCTTGATGGTCACCTCCATTTTACCATGACTAAGTCTATTGGGAGTCTAAAGACGTTAGTCTTGGTTGTTCATGGCTAATATACCTCGTCAGACACATAGTACTTGAATAGTCGTTTCCTTGAAGAAAAACGCACTGTAGCGAATATTTACATCGTCTTCAGCAACGATGTCTTCAAGCATAAATTCCACTGTACTCTTGGAACATTCAAACACATAAATGAATCCATTCGCCTACCAATATACCTTCATGTCGTCCAAGGTAATCTTCTCCAAATATCACAGTGTGCGCCTCAAAATAGCACTGTCATGAAATTCTGCTGACTAAGAAATGCGGGCGCCACAAGGCACCAAAGACGTCATAGATTTGAACCCAGCATCAACATCATCACCAATCACGAAATCCCCCAAACCCCTCTCCAATCCTCTTAACAAGACCATCATGAATCGCCTTTTCGGCAGCAAACCCAAGGGTCCCAAGCCCACCCTCGACGGCGCCATCAGCACTCTCGACACCCGCATCGCCGCCATCGACGTCAAACTAACCGCCATAACCGCCGAATTAACCACCTACCAAACGAAGCTCTCCAAGATGCGCGACGGTCCCGGCAAGACTGCGCTCAAGCAAAAAGCCATGAAAGTCCTTCAACGTCGGAAACTCTACGAGTCGCAGCGTGAACAGTTACAGGGCCAGGTGTGGAATATGGAGCAGGCGCAGACTATGCAGGATAACTTGAAGAATGTCATGACTACGGTGGATGCGCTTAAGACTACCAATAAGGAACTTAAGAGACAGTATGGCCAGGTGGATATTGATAAGATTGAGCGGTTGCAGGATGAGATGGCGGATTTGCTGGATGTGGGTAATGAGATCCAGGAGAGCTTGGGACGCAGTTATGATGTTCCGGAAGACGTTGATGAGGCTGAGTTAGATGCTGAGCTCGAGGCTTTGGGTATGGAAATTGAAATGGATCGGGAAGCTGAAGCAGAAGGAGGCTTGCCTAGTTTTATGCAAGACGAGTTGCCTGAGTTTATTGACGAGGCGCCTACTCAAGAGGGCACTAAAATCAAGGAGATTGCTTAAATGTCTTGGTAGCCGTATTACATTATCACGATGTTCATGACCTGAATTTGAATTATTTTACTCTTATATGCATCAATCGGAAAGACTATTGTTTATATCAACTACTGCAAAATCTATCAAGCAATCGGCTCGAATACCCGCCGCAACGCCATGAGTTCTTTATCACCCGCCGCAAAGTCCCATCCGACAATTATCGATTTGTGAGTGCATGCGAGCAGTCGTGTACTGTCAAACTGTAACTTAAAAATACGCGCCGGGGCGGTATCCAGTTCTCCTTCGATTTGCTCTACAAGAACCGGCGGACCAAGGCCAGGCTCAAATTCAAACCTCTCGGGTTCTGTTGGTGTGTTGGCTACCACCGCAGAAGCGCCATTTGAATGATCCCACTGATCGACCGCTTCACTATACTGCTGTTTAATTCTATCCCATTGTTCGGTCACTGCAACGCGGACGTCGTCATGTGCCTGGGCAATGGCTGTGTGGAACATGTTACTAAGAACTAGCAACTCTGGGTGGGCCGTCACAGCCTCAGTGATTGTCTGCGTGTTGACAATTGATCCAACCAAATCAATCCAAGAGGCACAAGACCGCAGAGGCAGACGGCTCTCGGGATGAATGTACTCCTGAGCTTTTATGATGTTGGCGTTCACTAAAGCATCCTCTTGGCGCAGCGTCTGTGAAGGTTTCCAAATGTCACCCCGAGTCCGTCGCCATATTATGATGGTTTGATCGTAGGAACCGGTGACAATGCGGGCATGTGGGCCACCGCCGCCACCAGGTGGGAGCTTAGCGCCACGTGATAGTACGTGATCCGGGAGACGACTACCTGGGATGTTCAATCTATGGCTCCGGGTATGAGGTCTCGATGGATCGTTCACTCGGCCTTCAGCTACAGCTTGGTCAAAAGATTGATCCACAAGCTTGGCCTCCAGTTCGTCATCCTCCACACTTGTTGGCAAATCAGCGAACCCAGCCTGCAACGTGCGTACGAGCATTTTATGCCCGTCAAGTGAAGCCACAACTGCTCCAGTGCGACTATCAAAAATCTTGATGTTCTTATCACTGCTACCACTCACAATTCGCCGACCGTCATACTCAACACATGCAATACCCTTCCCGTGACCCTGAACTGTCACTGTGCATGTGCCCTTTTCCCAGTTCCACAATTTGATCAAGCGGTCACCACTGGCCGATACAATCTCCGTGCCGTGAATTTGTACCGCATTAACCGGCGCTGTATGGCCTGCCAATCGGCAGATCATTGAATACGGTGGTCTGATAGGCATATAATCGGCGGGGCCTTTGTCATAACCATACTTCAGTACCATAGTGTTCATGTAGTTGGTCGCTTCACTATTTGAGTTACCGTATCCAGTATCGCCGTATGCCAATGCTCGTCTGTTGAACACCTTGATCGTGTGATCCTTTGAGCATGTGACAAGAACATCCTTGTTGAATTTCAGATTCAACACCGAATCAGTATGAGCGTCGGTAAGATGGTGGAGAATCTCGCCAGTTGAGAAGCGCCAAACGATTACATTTGAATCGCTACTTCCAGATACAATAATGTCCTCTTCTGGTGACGGGTCAAACTGTACACATAGAACCGATCCCGAATGGCCCACAAGTGGACTACGGGCCAACTTCTGTGTCTTCATGTCCCAAATCCGAATAGACCTATCCCGGCTTCCGCTAACCAAGTACTGGTGGTTGAATTGTACTGTGTATACGCACTCGCTATGCTTGGTGGATAAGTCTCTGGGGTTGGGGAACTGGAGGTATGTGCAGGTTCCGCGAGCCCAGTTTTGTTCAAGACGATGACGCATGACATACAGGTACTTCCAACTGATGGTGAAGCTATCATTGTTGCCAAGAAAGTTGAAAAGCTGGAGTCTGAGTAAGCTTTCGGTCGGTTCGGGTACCTTTGGTCGCTCGATATACTCTTGGAAATCGTCCTCGGGCTCAGAGTTTACCAAGGTCGCAGCCTCGACTACCGGCGCATCACGATCGACCATTTCCGCGTCCCGGTCAGTGTCGTTTTCATTCTGCGAGGAAAATCGGTAGTCGATTTGGCCCACTTTCAACTGTGACGAATTGGCCCATTTCTCCATGCGTGCGAGTTGAGCCATGTTTGCTGTCCATCCCTCCATACGATATAAATCTTTCCAAAGGCCATTGTCGAGCGAAATGTGGTACCATCCCCGGCAGGTGTGTCCGAAGTTCAAAACAGATTGGAGGTCGAGCATCTTGACGATCTTGAGGACAATCTCAAGCGGGAGTCTTTGCACAAAGTTAATGTACAAGCGCGGGTAAATCGATTTCACAACCTGCGCCACCGACTGAGTCGGTAGGCTATCAAGGAGACTCATAATCAAATCTATATATGGCGAAAAGAAAGGCTAGTTAGCGGTTTGAATACACGCAAATGTTTCCAGATAATGTAGGCATATTTATGATTCTAAAGGTTTAACAGCATCAAAGCGAATAGAATCAAGGAACTAGCAACGTCACACCTGCTTATCCAGCTGTGAGGCAAAGTGGGAAGAACTTCCTCTGGGCTTGAATACCGCTTTGATAAATTATGAATTATGGTTTAGTTCTAACTGTTTCGATGCGATTGACATGAAGTCAAGACTTGTGCTAAACCCCATGAATCGTCTGATTCCTAGTAAGGCATTCAAAATAGCTGGCACTTACCGCTTTTTTGGCACAACGTCGTCATATGTAGCGAGAAAAAAGACACAAGCCTTAGCCAAGGAACTAGGGACAAGGGCTGATAAGTCTTATACAAGCTACAAATGCAATATCACACCCAACACTGTTGAAGTGCAGTCAAAATAAGACAAATCAACAACGATAATGGGAGGACCTGGGGATGGGTCAACATCGACAACATTCGATGTTGACCAAGCCGTGTTCGCATATTTAATCCCATGAGACTTTTTTGCATATGCTTCTCCGCGTCAGAACCCACGCTAAGGCGGCACAACGGAGTCCCGCTTAGAAGCGTCAAGTAACCAGTGGCATGCTATAAGCAGCCGCAAGTCAGAGCGACTCACAACGCATGCAGCGTAGCAACAGTTGCGCCAATGCGCAGAATGCCGAATGCAAGTCTGAGGGGGGGGGGGATGGGATTTATGATTAAGGACGACAGACAACTAATCTGTGACCGAACAAACCAAAAATAAGAACAAAGGGCCAATGTGACAACTTGTGTTTGTATGTGGCGGAACAATGACGTAGACTTGTTTACGCCTCAATGGTGTAACTTACTTTGTTGTTGGGCGACAGGAAGAATGCGCAAGGCTTCCAAATACGATAATATATGCTCGGGAAGTGCATCAAGATCTAGCTGGGCATCCGGCTGTGGTTCAAAGAAACCTTCGTCAGGCTGACTGATCTGGTTTCGGTCCATATTGAGTGAGAAGTAACAAAATATAAACAACAGATCGAACCGATGGAATTGCGGCTTTGCGGGGCCGGCAAACTACCAAGTTGTTGTCGGAAGAGATACAAGTGCGGATAACTGTTTTGACGGGGTACGAAATAGATGAAGACGCACGGGATAACTTTGTCTAGCGGTAACAAAGATGTGGGTACTGAACGCCCAGCACAGTGGACACCTTGATGATTGGATACTGGTGAAACTAGTAACCGGTATATCAAGACAAAATAGAATCCAAACCTCCGGCAAGGTTCAAAAGATGCTGCCAACAAAACTGGTGTTTTTTTCGGTCGATTGTTTGGTGTGGAATCTAGATGTTGGTGAACAGGCAAGGGAGATCAGCTCACCACAGTGAACCAAAACCAAGTGTCGGAATAGTCGAAAAAAAGTCGCAATAAACACAAAGGCTGATTGAAAAGGGTAGATCGATGTGACTTGTGCATCGACAAAATAGGGTGTAATTCTTGTGTGTATGTCTGAAGAGACTGAATGAATGCAAACAAAGTGTTAAGTTGCGAAAACACTTATGCCTGAGAGTATAGAACTGGAATTACCTTCAGAAATGATGAACAAATGATTAAGCAGCAATGGTGATGAAAGTATTGTCGTCAAGCCGATGAGTGAAAAGAAGAAGGCTGGCTAAATTGAATATTTTGGGAGGCTACAAAAGATTATAAGCAGGCCCAATGACATCAAGGTTTACATGGCAGGATCACACCAAGACTAGTACATAGGTACACATGGACATGTATTCGGGTTAGAAGGAAGCATGCGACTCACTGCTTGAACTCCTCTATGTATCACGGCGTACGGCCAGCCGGATTTGGGGTACACTCGGTAAGCAGAATCGGGTTATGGTATCGGTAAATTTTCGGCTCATTTTAGGGTTTATGTGTCACGTGTGTAGTCACCGCAGCCCGTCGACCTGGCGGGGTTGGCGGGGTTGGCGTCATAACGGGCGACCGATGGTGACTCCAATCCTCCAAAGTGTACTGCATACTTTTTTTTAGTCATTACTCTCATGCAGGCTTAGCCTATGAAGAGACTCCACTGCGTACTCTTGTAAACTATAAACTTAAACAATTGCTACTCTCACATAAGGCTACAATCGAGGTGAGCTCACCATTTTGGGAGGCTTGAATTCACGTTGAGGCATCTAGATGATTCACTTCGTAACCTCAATATTGAGCTTTCAAGACTTTTCGAATTGGTTGGTTTTTAGATAACCGGTCACTACTCAAAGGCTCAAATATTTGATTACACCTTATTGAAAACAAATTAAAAGTGTACATACATACGTACAGCCTCTACTGTCNTAAGGCTACAATCGAGGTGAGCTCACCATTTTGGGAGGCTTGAATTCACGTTGAGGCATCTAGATGATTCACTTCGTAACCTCAATATTGAGCTTTCAAGACTTTTCGAATTGGTTGGTTTTTAGATGACCGGTCGCTACTCAAAGGCTCAAATATTTGATTACACCTTATTGAAAACAAATGAAAAGTGTACATACATACGTACAGCCTCTACTGTCTTTCTCCAGTACATACAAACCATGTTTCGACATCTTTCCAAACCTACTTTTAAACGTGAATCATCTAATGTTTGGTTCAAATTAGACATTCTCCATGTATGTATATGTTTCCATCTTGAAGTGAGTAGGGGAAAGATATGGCTTTTTCTATCTTTCCGACAAGGCATCATCGTTGAACGTTTTCTTTCTGAGGCCTTCCGCCTTCCATCCCGGCTGCGGTGTTTTTAGTGGGGCCGATTCCCCGGACTTCATGCGCTTGTTTAACCCTTATTTGTGGCATATATCGTTTATAACCCTACCGTTTCCGGATCCCGTCTTCCTCCGTAAGTACAGTATTCTGTATAATTTTGCACCTTTCCAGAACAAATCTATTTGCTATCAATGCGTATTTATACACATATATGCATGTACATACACATGTATATCCAACTACACTTAACATCTAGTCTGTCCAATTAACTTTTAGAAACCATTTCTTTGGGAATTCACGTATTAGTGTCAGTGTCAACAGACATATCGTGAACCTTGGGTTGCCACCAATATCACCAGACTACTTATTATGCAGGTACGGAGCTTCTTCTTCCTTCTCTGGTCTGACACTGATTCCTTCTTTTGCTATCACCGACCATGTTTATTCGCCCACCATTTGAATGCATCCACTACCGAGAAATGACAATCTGCGAGATTAAATGACGCTATCCCGGCCGTCTATGCATAACGGAACCTTTCATAGAAGCATTTTTACCCCTCTGTTTAGGTTCCATGCTTCTGTCGTACTATGCCAAGGCCACTGTAATTTTATACATGGCTCGTCATTTCCACAATATCGACATCTAGGTGACTCTCCACTATCCTCGACTTATAACTTGGTGCAACCCCTATTTCATAGAGAAGAGGTCATTTCGGAGCTTCTGTGACGGTTCTTGTGAAGACGAAGAGGGGGAGCGCATAATGAAGCAACAACTTGATATTCTATGCTAGACCTGAAGGGGTTTAGTTTTCGATTCGCTTATTTGAAACATGCCAATCAATGCTCTTGTGCTATGGTGGACGCACTGTTATTTTATGTTTTTCTTCGTAGTGAGGAGGAATTCAATTGTTACGGCCGTCGTTGTTGTTGATGTCGATGGCAAGACCACAAATCAAAGTCATATCATAAGTATGAACCTTGGTGCTGTTCAGATATGTACCAAAAAGAAGACAAGAGACCGGTACTTGTATAGGTTATTGAGCATATCACATTGTTTTCTGACATGTGAAAGTCACATGCTGCTTCTGTTGTCCCGACGTACAGGGACATAACTCCCTTTACTGAAACGCAACATTTGCAATCCAACCTCAAAAGTCAACGATATGTTTACATATACGCGTGTAGACATGGCAAACACTCCGTTTAAACGGGAATACCACGGACACGAGTCAAATGATGAAAATGTTTCTCTGTAATTACAGAGGAAGGTTCCATTTCCTCGATGCTACCCACCACTGGTTCATTCATGGGGTCCAAAGACTCTATCAACGATTGTACATGTATTGCATACCAATCTGTAAGTTCGAGACATGGGAAGAACAACAAAAGGACTAGTTCATGATGGATATGTCATGGTGCGTTCTGATATAGGTATATCTGTGCAGACATATATGTACATACACACATATATAGTTTAGTGTTAGATATTTGCTTGCAGATACGAAATTCCCAATACGACAATTCAGTCAAAGACCCCACCACAAAACTGCATGAAGTAACGGCTCTTGAACACGAGGGAAGCCAAATAAACTACCATGAATCATGAACAACCTAAGATTTAGAGAAGGAAGAGAAACCCATGTAACCCAAATTGCCCGGGACCAAGCGCCATCAACCGCATAACTGTATTCTTATAAAAGAAGAAATCGAATGGACAAAGAAGGAAGACATCAATGATCTGACGTCAGTTACATACGTCTGGAATGAGTGGACTCTCTTTTAGAATGAAGAATGAGGGACTAGTCATGAGTAGCTGTACGACTTGGGAGCTGGGACAAGTGTAACTAACTATGTTGCCCGCTATAGAAGTTATAACATGATGCATTTGTCTGTATAATTTGTCTCGAAGAAGTAGAGAAAAGCGGTAATACACGGACAATGGTTGGCAGCCGTGAAAAGGAGCCCAGAATGACGAGCTTGGATACTCCGCAGGGACTATATGTACAATGATCTCATCGTGGCCGAGACCAAGGACGATAACCGCTGCGAGTGTTGTCTTACGACTATGATCCGCATCGCTCGTTGCGTCACTTTGGCGCCAAGAGTATATCCATACGTGTGTATGTATGTACATACATGGAGATTCGTGGAACTTGAACTTGCCCGAATTATCTTTGATATATATGTATGTACATACATATGTACATACATAGACGTGTACAGGTTGAAAGAACTCCCGACACGAAATGGTTAAATATGTATGTACATTCGTCGGTGAGATCCAGAATAGCCACCTGGACTGTGCTCTCACAGACGGGGCAAGGGACCATGTCTGCCCTTGCTTGAATAGCATATGAAACACGGCCAGCACCACAGACCCATGGCGCACAATGGTAAATGCAAACCCGATTGGGCCACACGACAAAGACTCAGAATGATCACGCTGCGTCGGCGCAAAGAGAGACCAATGACGACTGGAATGAAGGGATAGTGCCCGCTTCTAAAAGGAGGGCGGTGGCTGATTTGGGATATATTGGAGACAAAAAGAAAGCCCACGATGGGCGTACATATAACTGGTTGGTCGTATCTTGTCTTTGAATCCGGGCGACATGATATGGCCAACTGGTCAAAGGTTTTGGATACAAGACCTAGGTGGCGTTTATGTGCTTCGATATAATGCTGACCAACAAGTTGTAAGAGGGCAAGTGCAAGCTAGTGGCACAAATAACGGCACAAGTATGCGAGACATGAGAAGCCAACAAGAAGATGGTGTGGACTGAGTGTCCATTTGCATGCAGCACTGCTGTAGAGTGTGCATATACATACATTCGAACGTATCCAAAGTTTATAGATATCGTTTTCAATGCGCATGTTACTTGTCATCATCAGCTTTGATGCTGGATACATGGTATATACGAACAAGTCACATCTATGTGGACGAGCTGACTTACAGGCTGATTGTCCTGTGAATTTAGCCCCCTTATCTTGTCACTCCCTCCCCTTCTAACCCCAACATCAGTACATTATCAAGGGCAGTTAGCGCTCGTTCATGCACCGTCTTGGTCTTTTGGTACTCCTCTTCTACTGGAGTCGTCGTATGCAAACCAATATACCCGTGAATGTGACCAACTAAGGAGTTACTCGTAACTATCTGCCCTTTGACATGTATTCCCTTTGACGGTACAGTCTTTTCAATGTCATGCTGAAAAGAAAAAAAAAAGGACAAACAAACGCATGTGGTCTGAGCCTGGCATTACGATTGTAAAAAGATAGCCCCTCGATTTCCCCTCCTAAAGTGGCCTGAGCTCTTTTCTGTTTCCGCCGCCGCCGTCGCATGCTTTCTCCACTCACATGCTATACACGATGAAAATAGGGTTTCCTGGGCGGTGCCGAATATCGCGATAATGCCGCAACTAGGCCTACCATGCAGACAGTGAACCCCATACTTTTCAAAAACTCTTTTTACCGTGATTCGCAGGCTTGAATCGAACACGCCTGCGTGCGCGACTTCTGTCTTTACATCTGCGCTGCTGGGTATGATGCAGCTGGTAATGGCTCCCTCGCGCCCGTCCCCGCAATTGCTCATGTCTGTAAAAAAAATACAACTAAAACAGGCGCCATTAAAGAACCCCTCACGACGTCTTCCCCGTGCGCTAGCGGGGGGGTAGCGTTTGTAACTACAGCTAGTAGTTCCTTGTCTAGGCTTTGATTCCTCCCAGAAACTTGCTTCCTTCCAGGCCCTTGAGAGGCTGATCGGCCGCTGGGCTTGCAGTGGCCATCTCCGGTTCACCCCAGAACAGCGCTCCTCCAAACTACCACATGTAGTATTAGCTTGTGTTGCTAGGCACGGCCGCCTGCCCGATTTGTCCATGTGTGTGCGTGAGAAAGAGAAAGAATTCACGGCGGTAACCGTTGATGTTTTCTGTCTCGGAGAAACACTAAAAAAGACCTAGGCAGTTGAAAATCCATCACCATTGTCAATAGAAGCATCTAAGAAGCCTTTGTTACGTGCCAGTCAGTGTACTGCCTGTCAACATTTTTTTGATGCCCCGAGCCCACACACACAAACACCCCAGACCACGCCTGAAGTGTGGCCCACAGTCTGTGCCGCGGGCCTCCTCCCTCTTCCTCTAAAATCCGCCAGCTGGATGTCGCCAACTGTAATCAACTAAATCTCAACAATACACAATAGAAAGTCACGTAAGTTCGCTATCAAAAGTCGAACACCGGGAACACAGCACTAACTAAAAGCCATCAATGACCCTGGCAGCCTGTTCGCTTCTAATTCCATTCCAGAACCTTGACGCCTTTCATTCAGAGGCACAGTTCTTTTGCTCTCTTTTGATTCTGCCCTTTTTACAGCACAAACATACAGAGCACCTAGGCTGATTGGACCAAGCCAGTCAATTCTGAGTTCGACACAAGCCCGCAAATCCAGACGAACTTTACTTTCCTCTCTCTTTGACAACTTCTTCTTTTTTTCTCGTACTCTGCGTATCAACGTAGCGCATGTCTCGCTGCTGCAACTTTTCACACAAACTCGGTCTGTCGCCATTGTGGAATATCGTGGCCTGGTCCACTGCCGTTTTTGTTTATTTTTCCTAGTCGACTATCTAGTCGTTTGCTCCTTGCTCCAAAGTCCTACCAGCGATCATCCAGGTCTTTGTTGAATCTCCACACCTGTTACTGTATTTCTGTACAAGCTCCCGCCGCCTTCTCTCCGCCTTCGCTACTGCGCTTGTCCGCCAATCCGACCAGGCGTCTTCGGCTCTACCACTTTCGTCACCAACAACTTCTCAAAACCACGAAGCATCTGCCTTTTTCGTCTCCTGTCTTGCTGAAAAAAACTACAGCACATCAACCAGCATACCACGACGCTGAAAATCCTACCAAAAGCCACATTTCCACGCGGCGCATCCGCCCTCTCTCGCTGCATCATTGCTACTGTCGCTTATCTACCCGCGTTTTCTTAACCCGCTACTCTCACTTGCTCCGTCCGAGCAAGAGCTGGATGTGATGGCTCATGCCCCCCTCATCCGGAACGATACGGCCCCTTCTCCCCTATTCACACGCGATAGGAAGAACTCAGTCGCCACCTTAATGTCTGGCGCTCCCAGAGCGAGCAATCTTTCGGGCACCACCCTTGGTAGCTCCGAGACTAGTTTATCCAGCATGTCCGCGCCCACCAGTAACCCGGTTGCCACCGCCAATATCATCAACCAAAAGGCCGATGCCTCGCGTTCTCTTTATCAGGTCTGCTCCACATTGACCCAGCGCCTGGGTCTTGTGCCAGGCTTCGAGCCACATCTTGCTCTCCTCGACCCCATGGAGCCCGTCGAGTCACTGTGGGAAATGTTCCGCACTGGTCTGCCACTTTTGACCCTCTACAATGCTCTCCAGACAGAGCCCATCGTCATTGACGAGAACATGGCCGAGAACAGAAAACCCAAGATGGCTGTCTTTAAGTTTGTGAACGCTTGTCTGAAGGACCTCAACATTCAATCGGTCGACTGTTTTGTGATCAATGATCTCATGGGAAATGACACGACTGGTTTCGTCAAGGTACGTCTATATACTTGTAGTCTTCACTTTTAGTCTCATTTTGTGCTAACAATCATTTACTCTCACTCCATAGGTCACCCAAGTAATCAGCTTCGTATTGGATCTCCTTGAAAACAAGGGATTATTGTACAACCCTCAACCTTACCCCGAAGACGATGCGCCGGTTGGACCCGGCGCCACCGGCAAAATGGACTACAAGGACTACGTCATTCGCGAACTTGTCGATACGGAGCGCAAATACGTCCAGGATTTAGAAAACCTTCACGAGCTCAAGGAAACTTTGGAACAAAAGGGTACCATTACTGGTGATGTCATTTACCAAATCTTCCTGAACATCAACTTCATCCTCGACTTTCAGCGCCGCTTTTTAATTCGCGTAGAGACAACCAACTCTATGCCCCGCGCCAATCAATTGTGGGGTAATCCGTTCGCCTTATATGAAGAGTCCTTTGCCATTTATCTGCCTTTCATTGCCAACCAGCGTAAGGCAGCTCAGTTGGCCAACCAGGTCTTTGATCGCATCCAGACGGCCGACCACCCTGTCGCCGTTGACTTCAACACACTAGATGGTTTCTTACTTAAGCCTATGCAGAGATTGGTCAAGTACCCGCTGCTTCTGAAGGTAGGCTAGCGCAATCTGAATACTTATATATCACTGTTACTAACGGCCGCATAGGATCTCCTCAAGAAGAGTGAAGACCCTGCTATCAAGCAGGATCTCCAAGCGGGTATCGAGGCTGCCGAGCGTGTTTTATTCAAAGCTAATGAGGCCGTTAACTCGGATTTATTGGATGAAGCCCACGAGGAGCTGATGTCCCGTGTTGAAGATTGGCGCAGCCACAAAGTTGAAGCCTTTGGAAAGCTTTTGATGCACGGTACTTATGCCGTCATCACAGGCAAGAATGACCAAGAACGTGATGTGAGTATTCAATAATGGTGATGGTATAATTGAGGCTACAAGAGCTAACATGTTGGTAGTACGAAATTTATCTGTTTGAGGCCATCTTGCTGTGCTGTAAGGAGGCCACACAAGGAAAGTCCAAGGACAAAAAGGACCGAACTAAGAGCACAGGGGCGCGGCCAACTAAGTCAAAGAACGGCAAACTCAACCTCAAGGGCCGTATCTTCATGGCCAATGTCACCGAAGTCGTCGCCTTGTCCAAACCAGGTAAGCAACAAACAAGAATGCGCATGATGTTTGCATTGTGTGCTAGTCTTGTCGCGAAAACATTTTGTCTGACAAATATGCAGGTTCCTACAGTGTCCAAATCTGGTGGCGTGGTGACCCCGGAATCGAGAATTTCACAGTCAAATTTGCCAACGAAGAACAACTCAGAAAATGGAGTGCGGCGCTCGACAAACAACGCGAGATTCACGATTCCAAGCCAACTGCCGATGAGTCTGCGTCAACCGAGTTTAACTGGATTCGTGGACAAAACCTGGAGAACCCTTACAAGGAGGAAGAAAATGATGATGACGAGGAGGAGATGGGTCCACCTGCTGGGTACGGATCCGGTGCCATGTCGCGGAATGCCTCTAGTACGAATCTGCGTTCGCGCTCGGCAACGGGCGATAGTTCACAGTCGGCGCGCGGGGGTGCTCCTGCGCGCTTCCCAATGAACCCCGCCAATGGCCCTCTTAGCATCCAGACAAACGGCATGTCAAGAGTGCCTGCTCCCTCGCCTGGTGACCGTGGTCCGATGGATTCTTACTTCTCTCCCGTTGGCGAATCTCCAGTTTCTATGAGAACGAGCACGACCAGTGGGTCTTTCCCTACGCCTAGCTTGGGCTATCAGAACTTCCAGCGGACCAGCACACCCCAAGGCGGATGGAGCGAAGACTCCAACAGATACACTGCGCCCCCCGGACCTCGTGCTCCCTCAAGAGATGGCAACAGCCGATCATCTCGTGGCTCTACTCCGGCTAATGCGGCTTCACAACGTAGTCGGTCTTACAGCACCCCAGATATTGCCAATCAGCCAGGCATGCGGCGCAACACTGCTGGAAACATCTCTGTGAGCCAAATCCCCGCAGTCCCCGGTATTCCGGCCCATCTTCACGATGGCGTCAATAGATCAGCGGCAGGCTCACCACGCAATGATGTTCCCACGCGCACAAACACTGCTAGTCCTGGAACCACTGGCCAGCAATTCCGTGGTCACGCACACAAGGGTAGCTACGGCGGCACAATGGCGCAGTTCCCAGTCCAGCCGGTGATGAGAGGAGGCACACCAGGATCCATCAATGGGTTCGGGCCCCCTCCAACAGATTACCGGTCAGTCTCACCTCGGGCGTCAACAACAGGTCTCATGAACGCGGCTGAAGGTGGTCAAGCTACACAGCTTAAAGTGCGGGTCAACACTGATGGCGGTACCTACTTTACGCTAGTAGTCGGGTTTAACATCACATACCAAACTCTGGTTGACCGGATTGACGCCAAGCTTGCGCGCTTCATGACTGCGACAATTGGACGCGGCATGCTCAAGCTGCGCTACAAGGATGAAGACGGCGATTTTGTGTTGATTAGCAGTGATGAAGACATCCATATGGCGCTCACAGAGTGGAAGGAAAGCACTCGCGGCGAAGTTGGCGAGATTGAGATGTTCTGCACTAGTGACAACTAGAAGTTGCCCAGTCGGTAAAACGGTTGTCTGTGAGAGACTTGTGTCTCTGTCTCTTTTGGCTGCGTGTGTGGCATTTTGCATTTTGTTCTGTGTTTTGGTTTCCTTTCGGCACTCTGTGATTCCCTTTGGTTTGTTATTTTTGTTTTTTGCGGGTTTGCGTATGGATGATGCACTTGGTTCTTGTGCGTGTTTCTTGGGTTGTTTTCTTTGTTCTTCTTTCAGTCTGGTCTTGTCTGTCATTATTTCTTTTGTCTATTTCTTCTCACTCTTATTTTTCCCTTCTCATGGGCTGGTTGGCGATATCCTCTTTTTCTTTTCCTTTCTGTTCATTTTTGCATTTCCTTTGTATCTCATCCTTTTCTTCATGACCTTTTTTCTCACGAGCGTGGTAAAGGTTGTGTCTTTCGCGTGGCCGGACACGTGATGTTTATGGGGTCGCTTTCTGATGGGGGCTGTTGTGACAAATGTCATGGGAGTTGATATTTGTGAGTATGCGAGTCTTGTCAAGTCTGGTTTTGTCAGACATAGTTAGGTTGCGTGTGGTCTACTGGATAGCCTTTGTGAAGGTATCTGCAGACGTGTTTTCTTCTGTTCAGTTATGATATAGAGTTGTAGAGAAGTGGCGCAATATACCTTGTTTTTAGCATGTTTGTTTTTATATGTGTGATTTATGTATCTCTTGGTGGAGAAGTTTCCAAATGTTTGAATGATTGGTGAAGCACTGGTGAAGCACTAGACATATCAAGATGCGTAAAACGTGTTATACAATAATATACATATACCCAAGCCAAAGAATCTCGTAACAGCGTCTGGGAATCTACAAACAAGACAAAACACCCCCAAAAAACAAAAATCAACCCTGGAATCTCTTTCCCTTCTTGTAAGGAGTGGGATTCACATGCTTCTTCAACCGGGCCAAATGCGAGTTAATAGCGTTATGAGGAGGCTGCTCAGGCTTACTTCCATCCATACACTTGCGCAACTGCTGTTCCAACATGGTACATCCAGCGGTATTATACCCAGCAGCAGCCCAGCAACCTATTTGATTGTTAGTTTCATCATACGACACATGTATATTGTCAACAACATACCTAGCACGGTGGCCATCACCTGGACACAGTGTGGTTCAGGACGGGCCTGGGGATCCTTGATACGCAAGGAGGCGAGAGGCGGTAGGCGCATTGGTTTGCCCATTTTGTGTGTAGGCCGCGGTGTACGTGGTTTAATCGGTCGCTTCGGAGGAATTGATGCCGGTGATGTTGACGATGGTGAGCCCGGATTGGGTGGGGGGAAATTTGTTGGTTTTGCCGGGGTTTTAGCTAACCCTGGATGGAACCCTAGATTGGCGGTGTGTGTGTAACGAGAATCGTGAGGTTTTGGGGGTTTAAGTGGTGGAGATATAGAAACTGGATGGGGTTGTTTGATTTGGTTGGGTTGGTGGTTTCATCTGATGTTGGTTTTGGGGGATGTTAGTTACGACAAGCTTGTGAAGGATACAATCCCGTTGTACCCGCGTCCCTTCATCGGTTTGTGTATAACTTATTAGTCCAATGACGGTTTGTCCGTTTGATTAACCCTAACGTTTCATCATCAGATCAAATTGCGGTAATCAGTAAATGACATTATCACTATATATCCCTTTAGATATATCAATTTTCAACTACGGTGTCGTCTCTTCTACCTGTCATCTTCAAATTCCCTATCTTTCCCTTCATCTTCCCATTCTTTGAATCGTCTTCAGGGCAAGGGACCTACCCACGGGTATCGACGTTGTCGTCCCTGTCCTCCATTCTTATGTCTTGTAAGTGTTGTAAACCCTTGGTACTGTTCACATGTTAATACTTTGAGAAGACCTTCCTCGGCTTTATCCTGTGTCGTTGGTAGATTCTCCATTTTGAAGGACAGGGCGTGGGAAGCAGAGGGGCGGATACGACTTTATCAACGGCTCGTGAATTCGGATCCCATTTCACTTGTTCCCGGCGACATCGGGTTCTCGTCGCTGTTTCCTCTTCCGGAGCCGGCCTCTCTCTCTCCGTTCCAGCAACCTGTTTCTTCTCTTCTCCAGGGTACGCATTTACACTTCAATGTGCCGCACCCCATAACTTTGTTCACACTGGGTGTGTTCAAGGTTTAAACAGACTAGAAGAATACAGTTTACTTGCCTTTCCGCTGTACGGAGCCAAAGGGGTGCTTTCCAGCAGCCGCAATAAAACTTCCTAGTACTTGCGTGCCAACTTTCATATGTCCCATGGCAAGCCTTAAGCCCATCGGGCTTCGGGAACGGACATTTGTCGGGCCTTGTTTGGTGGTTGAACGCCCTCCTCATTATTGGAGGGCGATAAAGGGGGACTAGATTGTGTTTTGTGTTCGTTGCGGTTTCCTCGGACTCTACCTTTCCATCCCTATTACATATGTTTAGGTGAAAGGGGTGCCTGGATTTCCATCACTTGAAGTCGACACCAAATTTGCCCTTTCTGTCTGTTCTTCCAGTGCAAGTGGAAATTCTATCACCGGAATGTCGGCTCCTGCGTATGCTCCGGGAGTCTCCTCCAGCTTCCACCACTGACCCCCCGGGCCGTCTAACTTCGCCCTCGGCATTCGTCTGCTCGGTTCTTTCCTACACATCTCTCTTTTGGTGTGTCTTTTCCTTTGAGAATACCACATATTAAGCATTCTCCTTGTTGGATCTGGCGCAGTATAAATACATATGGAATGGAGCTACTACACGTAGCTCGACCTGTTCTCTCGCTTTCCAGGTTGATTGACACCGGCGAGAGATCATTCCGGTCTGTGAAAGATTGTCAAGTAGACAATGGGGTTAAGCCGGGGGCTACTTTGGGGGGGAACTAGCGACGGGTTTGTCGCCTTGATTCTACCGAATCTTTTGCCCTCCCCGGTTGCTCGCTGTTGTATTTTGCTGCGGTTACGGACCGGCCTTTGTACGCAGACGACGGGATTTGTGCTGGATGTCATTGAAACATCCACCAATTTACCCGGTGGGTGGTAGCATTTCGTATTGTTCAGCGACGAAACATCCGTTGAGATTGTGACCCCAAAACCGCTCCGGCGTGTCTTGGTAAAACAAGGTAAGACCCGACAGAACCAGCTTTAGTTCAGCTCGTGCCCCGCAAAGTTGCCCAAGATGGGATACTTTTAGGAGCCGTCGCACGCCACGTCGAAATTGATTTAACCATCCCAACAGAATTTCATACGACCAACCATGTCCTGAATCCCCGCCAACAGCGGAACTTGACGAGGACATGACCGGAATGTCGTCCCGGACTCAGACAACGCGAGTCCTTCCGCGTGACGACTATAACCAGCGATGCAAATAAGGAAGAGATCCGACGCGGTATCGGCACCAGAGCATTCTATGGAAAGTGATGGCTGGGTATTGGGGTAGCTAGGGATCTCCAGGACATCGCTGGGTGTTGCTTCAACCACATAGCATTTTTCAGCAAGGTGGTGCTGTGATGGATAGCGCTGTGGTTGTTTCGAATCACTGGAGGAGGAATATAGGGAAGTCCTCGATGACCAGTTTGTAGAATCTTTGGGGGGGAAATAGATGGAGAATATTTGGAGTTTGCTCAATCGGGTGGTAATCCGGGCCCAGCAGGATATGCCCCGATGGGAGGACAAGAGAGACCACAAGGCAAAACAATATGCGANAGAGCATTCTATGGAAAGTGATGGCTGGGTATTGGGGTAGCTAGGGATCTCCAGGACATCGCTGGGTGTTGCTTCGACCACATAACATTTTCTAGCAAGGTGGTGCTGTGATGGATAGCGCTGTGGTTATTTCGAACTATTGGAGGAGGAATATAGGGAAGTCCTCGATGGCCAGTTTGTAGAATCTTTCGGGGCGAAGTACACGGAGAATATTTGGAGTTTGCTCAATCGGGNTCGCCTTGATTCTACCGAATCTTTTGCCCTCCCCGGTTGCTCGCTGTTGTATTTTGCTGCGGTTACGGACCGGCCTTTGTACGCAGACGACGGGATTTGTGCTGGATGTCATTGAAACATCCACCAATTTACCCGGTGGGTGGTAGCATTTCGTATTGTTCAGCGACGAAACATCCGTTGAGATTGTGACCCCAAAACCGCTCCGGCGTGTCTTGGTAAAACAAGGTAAGACCCGACAGAACCAGCTTTAGTTCAGCTCGTGCCCCGTGAAGTTGCCCAAGGTGGGATACTTTGCGGAGCCGTCGCACGCCATGTCGAAATTGATTTAACCATCCCAACAGAATTTCATACGACCAACCATGTCCTGAACCCCCGCCGACAGCGGAACTTGACGAGGACATGACCGGAATGTCGTCCCGGACTCAGACAACGCGAGTCCTTCTGCGTGACGACTATAACCAGCGATGCAAATAAGGAAGAGATCCGACGCGGTATCGGCACCAGAGCATTCTATGGAAAGTGATGGCTGGGTATTGGGGTAGCTAGGGATCTCCAGGACATCGCTGGGTGTTGCTTCGACCACATAACACTTTCTAGCAAGGTGGTGCTGTGATGGATAGCGCTTTGGTTGTTTCGAATCACTGGAGGAGGAATATAGGGAAGTCCTCGATGGCCAGTTTGTAGAATCTTTCAGGGCGAAATACATGGAGAATATTTGGAGTTTGCTCAATCGGGTGGTAATCTGGGCCCAGCAGGATATGTCCCGCTGGGAGGACAAGAGAGACCACAAGGCAAAACAATATGCGATCGTCCCATGGAACCTAAGACCTGATAAATAGTTTGCCATATATTTCGTCCAAGTCTTGGACAACAATTCAATTTTGTGTAGGATTTAATAAACCAGGAAGTATATTCCACCTTCCAAGTTATGCCATCATAAAAAACCAATCTCAAAGGTATATACAAACAAAAAGATTGATTCGAGGCGGACTTGAACCGCCGACCTTTNTAAAACCTGATAAATAATTTGCCATATACTTCGTCCAAGTCTTGGACAACAATTTCCTTTGTGTATGATTTAATAAACCAGGAAGTATATTCCACCTTCCGAGTTATACCAACATAAGAAAAACAATCTCAAAGGTAGATACAAGCAAAAAGATTGATTCGAGGCGGACTTGAACCGCCGACCTTTTGTGTCCATACAGTTGAAGATGTTAGACAAACGTGATAACCAACTACACCATCGAACCTCTTTTACATCACGTGACCATCCACACCGGCCATATAAAACAATTCCTTGCGCATTTTTGCGCAAGAAAATCGGAACTGCTCCGACGACATGGTTATGATATTCACTATAAGTCGCCCGTCAAATCGGTGGAACTTATGTCCATAGCACGATGCCGGTTTTGCCAGAGCCGATCGTGACTAGACAACTGCATACGTATGTCTGTTTGCCGCCGGCTCGTTGTCCTGATGACTTGTCGTCATATCCATGCTGAAAAATAAACGATGGATACATGTGTCATGTGAAGGGCGTCAGTAAATTGATCTGTATAGTGAGTTCTCTCCAGATGCTAAATTAAGCGTATTGCTTGCGGCTCCACCAATAACGTCCCAAAAAGCTTGAATGGCCCAGGAACCGGGCCACTGTTTGGAGGAGACTTGCCGTTTTTGGAAAAGGGTTGGTCATATGTGTGACACTTATAACATGATATCCGGTTAATGATGGAGTATACCGGTCGGTGTATGTATGTCTGTATATGTATGTATACATAAGCCTATTGGACGTGTATATGTATGTTTCTTGTGTGCTTGACCCCCTGACATGCTGCCATAACAGGCCTCGAGCACTGTGGTTCGACCATAGGCCGACGCTATACATTGGTAGCCGTGCCGTCGGCAAACCGAGGAAATCGAAGGCTTGACACGGCACTCGGCGACCGACATACACCCGGCTATGTGTATATATATCCCGAAAGAGCATTATGACAAACACGGCAAGTTATCTCCCGGTAACATATTCGGCAGTTGAAAAGATCCGGCTTACATCCACTTTCTATGTGCGCACAGAAGAACATGGTCACCCTCTTGGCATCATCGACGCCCTGTATGACGGACTATTGGGTCGCGCCCTTCACGTGGGTGTCATTACATAAGAGAAACCAAATGTACGGTACACATTCCGCCCGGAATAGACAGGACCGGCGGCATTGGGATTGGGTTATTGTGGTCTTGCGCATATATGTACCCCTGCTTTGATAGCGAAAGGCTCGGCGGGAATGGTGAATGACATGTGTAGAGTACCTTTGTCATCAGTAGGGCGTCGGAAAATACTGTTGTGTGTGGTAATATATGCCGAAAATGATGAATCTTGCATGGTATGTGACTGGGGTCCATAGAAGGCCGTTTATATAAGATGGGACGTCTCGCCTCGAAGGTTGATTCTGGCACTGATGCTCTTCTCTTTGGGTTCTAGACCCCTCGACTAATTCTTGACCCCGTCGATTTTCTCTCTCTCTGTCTCTGATATCACGACTTACTCGCTCGCCTAACTCGTCCTGCTGTTTGTTCTTCACAACGATTCAACATTATTCTCGACTCTCACCTCTTACACTCGACATCTCATAACCCTTGTCTCTATACCCGTTCCCATACCCGAAAGCCGATAATGCCATTCTAGGGTTCCTTTTTTGACCCGCGGAAAAGTCTCCCACCCTCAGCCGCCGGGCAACTCGCATGATTCCGCTATATGCATCTCCTCTTTTTCAATATATCATGCCGTCGGCAACCGCATGTATCCATGACGGGCGATGATATATTCCGTCGTATATACTTGTACCCATCCCTTCCGACTTGGTTAGGCTTTTCTCTATCTTGCCTTGCATTCTTGTCCATCTCGTTAACACTTTACATATTCGGCCATCAGCACATTTACATTCACGCATACATACANCCTGCTTTGATAGCGAAAGGCTCGGCGGGAATGGTGAATGACATGTGTAGAGTACCTTTGTCATCAGTAGGGCGTCGGAAAATACTGTTGTGTGTGGTAATATATGCCGAAAATGAGAAATCTTGCATGGTATGTGACTGGGATCCATAGAAGGCCGTTTATATAAGATGGGACGTCTCGCCTCGAAGGTTGATTCTGGCACTGATGTTTTTCTCTTTGGGTTCTAGACCCCTCGACTGATTCTTGACCCCGTCGATTTTCTCTCTCTCTCTGTCTCTAATATCACGACTTACTCGCTCGCCCAACTCGCCCTGCTGTTTGTTCTTCACAACGATTCAACATTGTTCTCGACTCTCGCCTCTTACACTCGACATCTCATAACCCTTGTCTCTATACCCGTTCTCATACCCGAAAGCCGATAATGCGATTCTAGGGTTCCTTTTTCTGACCCGCGGAAAAGTCTCCCACCCTCAGCCGCCGGGCAACTCGCATGATTCCGCTATATGCATCTCCTCCTTTTCAATATATCATGCCGTCGGCAACCGCATGTATCCATGCCTTCCGACTTGGTTAGGCTTTTCTCTATCTTGCCTTGCATTCTTGTCCATCTCGTTAACACTTTACATATTCGGCCATCAGCACATTTACATTCACGCATACATACATACAAATCGACACAAAACCAATGAATTTTAAGCTCGTCAAATTACCAGCTAAAGAAAATAAAAAAGCAAAACATCATTACTGGCCATTGACCAGCTCTCCTTGACGCCAAAAAAAATCGCCAACAAGAGCCAAGATCGTGGCATTTAGCAAGCCCGTCATATTCCAACGAACTGCTCCAGACACCAGACGGAGAAAGTCCCATTTTTACAGCAAGCCCTTTTTTTATCGTCTGCCTCTCCACCCGCAAGCAACACCGAGCGCCGCAGTACAAGGGAATAGGAACAACGAAGAGAATAAAGAAGCAAAGGATATAAAAGACGGACGCCTTTTTTTCCCTGCGGGGGGGGGGCTCGACAGACCGGACACACTATCACCTCTGACAGCTTCTCCGGCTGGTTGTCTGTTTATATATATATTTGTTTAGAACAGCTTGCCGAGGATCCGGCGCCACTTGGGGAGGGCGGCCTGGGCAGCCTTGTAAGCGTTGATCTCATCCCAGTCGTGCTCACGCATGCCGGTGTCAAGATCGATATCCTCAATCCGGATCCATGACCAACCCTTCCAGTAGATACCGGCGCCCCAGAACAACAAGACGACGGGAGCGGCCAGGTAGTTCTCAAAGAAGGTCTTGGCATCCAGATCCTTGATGGCAACATAGAAGGTAGCAGCAAGGACAATGATGTTCATGGCAAGACCAACGGCGGAACCATAGATACCACCGGGGGCCTTGAAGGGGATCATGTCCAGAGAGCGACCCTGGTGGATCCAGGCCTGACGGAAACGGATGTGAGACAGGCAGATGGACGACCAGGTGAACAGAGCGGCAAGACCGGAAAGAGCCAGAAGCCAATCGAAGATGGTGTTACCAGCAGACGACAGGTTGACGTACGCCAGGGGAGAGAAGAAGAAAATGAAACCGACGGCGGCAAGAGGACGGCCCGAGCGATCAACATAGGTGAAGAACTTGGGAGCGTAACCCTGCTCAGCCATAGCCAGAAGAGTACGCGAACCACCATAGACACCAGAAGTACCAATCGAAATGACGGACACAATAATGATGGCGTTGATGAAGTGAGCGAACCCGGGAAGACCAGCATACTTGGCGACCAGGACGAAGGGAGAAGTATCAGCACCAGCCTTGGAGGTGTTGAGCAGGTTCGGGTCATCAGAAGAAATCAGGAGACCAACGAAGAAGAGACCAAGGATGTAGAAGAGGGTGATACGCCAGAAGACCTGCTTGATAGCACCGGGAAGCTCACGGACGGGGTTCTTGGCCTCAGCGGCAGCAAGACCGACCAGCTCGGTACCGGAGTAAGCGAAAGCAGCAGTGACGAAGACAGAGCAGAAACCGTAGAAGCCGTTCTGGAAAGCACCAGGATCTCTCCAGTATCTGGTACCCCAGTATTCGTTGTAGATACCCTTATCAGGGCCACCGCCGAGAACGAAGACAAAGGCCATGATCATGAAGATGACGGTGGTAGTCAACTTCAAGAAAGCGGAAATGAATTCTTCTTCAGCGTAGCCCAGGGTTCCGAAAATGTTGATGATGACAATGACAAGCAGGAAGACAGTAATCCAGACTCCGTGAGAAATCTTTTGGTCTTCATCCCAATACCCAATTGTAATCGACGCGGTAACAAGTTCAAACGGTAAAACGACGGCCCATTGCATGATGTAGTTCCAGCCCATGGCGAAACCCCAGGTAGGATCAATAAAACGGTTCGAGTAGACATAGAAACCACCAGTAACGGGGTACATGATAGCGAGTTCACCAAGAGCAAAAACGACGTTGAACATCATCATACCGATGATACCAAAGTCAACCAAAAGAGAGCCGGGACCCTATAGTCAAGGCAAGAAACGCCATGTTAGTCAACTGTTTTTCTCTCTTCGGAAACCATGAAAACGCAAACGCAGTGAGGCCTTTTGGTGGGTGGTATTATATGACATTATGTGACATGGCCTTCTAGAAGGATACCGGGGGAAGGAAATTGCCGTTTCGTCAATCGACGATGCATTTTGTTACACAAAACAAACGTCACATGCAGCACGTAAGTGAACGTCACGTGACGAAGAAAAAACCCGGTAACTCCGACGATTTCAACGACTTGTGATTATGGAAAGGAAGTGTAGACGTTGAAACGAAACGGTAGAGCAACTCCGCTGATCGGAATCGGCGAGGGACTACCGACTATTGATCAGTGCTAATGGGCAGGGAGGTGACCTGGAATAGCGTCGAATAAGCCACCTCAGTGGCGATTTTTAATAGAGTAGGGCAGGCCGAGTTGGTGAGGAAAAAAATGGAACGTAGTAGACAAATTGGCTAGTTTGATCCAATAGAAGATGGGCTGGACTGACTAAACTGGCACTTGCAGTAGGATTGGCTTGGATAAGCCATGTGGGGAATTTGTAGTTTCGGTATTGGTGAATCTGGTATGGGGGCAAGGATCTTTGAGATGGTTGGAATGGAGTCAAAGGGGGATTTCATTGTGAAAAGAATAGGGAGACCATTTGCAGTGTGTACTCGAGGAAACGAAAAAAAGGGTACTGAAAACGGGAATCATTGGGGAATTCAACTTACACCCTTAGCAAGGGCAGCACCGGAACCGACGAAGAAACCAGCACCGATAGAGCCACCAATGGCAATCATATGCAAATGTCTACGCTTCATCTTCCGCTCAAGTTCCTGAGCGGGACCTTGACGGCGCTTGAACGAGTTTGGGGTGACACCCAGACGGGTCAGGAAAGATTCCTGGTGGGGGACCGACTCGGCGGCCATGACAGACGCAGAACCTGAGCCAGAGTCATTGGCCAGACCCTTTTCGGCGTCAGCCTTCATGGCATCAGACATGATGGCGGATGTATGTGTGTATATATGTGTGTATGGTTAAAGAGGACGAGGTTTATATGGTAGACTGAAAAATGATATATGCACACGAGGTCGAGACGCTTTTTTTGGTAGATTGGACTTTGTGTAGAAACAAAGTCACAAAGGGCAAGAAATGGAAAGCCCGGAAGAATGTTGGAAAGTAAAGATGGAAGGAAAGAAAAGAGAAGTCCGGAAGCCAGAGATAGTATATAACTAGCGAAGAGGGGGGAGAACAAGACGCTTTATATAACNGAACCTGAGCCAGAGTCATTGGCCAGACCCTTTTCGGCGTCAGCCTTCATGGCATCAGACATGATGGCGGATGTATGTGTGTATATATATGTGTGTGTAGTTAAAGAGGACGAGGTTTATATGGTAGACTGAAAAATGATATATGCACACGAGGTCGAGACGCTTTTTTGGTAGATTGGACTTTGTGTAGAAACAAAGTCACAAAGGGCAAGAAATGGAAAGCCCGGAAGAACGTTGGAAAGTAAAGATGAAAGGAAAGAAAAGAGAAGTCCGGAAGCCAGAGATAGTATATAACTAGCGAAGAGGGGGGGGAACAAGACGCTTTATATAACGAAAAAAAAAGACACAAACGTTTAGACAAGCGTTAGGTGGGGAGATAACAAGCCGGATTAAAAAAAAAGCCAGCAATACCTAGTCTTGGTTGGCGTTGAGCTATGTCTGTACCCAAGAAATGGAATTTGGGGCCTTGACTAGGGGCGTGTGTCTGTGGGAGTTTGAGTGAATTGGTGGTAAGAGTGGGGAGGGAGCTTTTAGAAAGGTTGGATGAGGACCTCCCACGACGANGGGGGGGGGGCGTGTAAATAACCAGGTTAGTGGAAAACGCTACGACGCTTGGGAGTCGGAGACGGCGATGAGAGTAATGGTATTAAGGACTTTGCCACTAGGAAATAGAAAAGTTTATCTGGGGTTTATAAGAATAAGAGCAAGACATGTACGGAGTGTACGACTGGTATGCGGTTAGATGGGAACACTGTGACGATACTTGGTGGGTTATACCAAGGTCTGGATATGAGTCTACATTGGTACAAATGTCTATCATGACTTTTTAGATCGAGAAATGTAACCCTAGTTTGGATAAACGCAAGATAAGTGGGGCATGAACAGCGTCTATCCACTACCAAGGTCAGAGCCAACAAAAGTATTGACAATCAATAGGTTAGAATGTATAGGCTCTGTTTTAAACGTCATAGTCTGTATCTACATAGCAAGTTTGAGGGGTTCTTATGATAACTCAGACCAAAGTAAGACTGTTTCCCTACTTAGACGGAACTTATCTCAAAGTCGCATCATCACCTGTCCAAAAACGTCGATTCACCTCAAATCCTTCAAGATTGTCCAAACCCACAAAAACGCAATCTCAAAGACATTGTCTAACCCTAACCCCAACTACCCGTCAGCGAATTGGAGATGATGCAAAACACATCAGGTAATTTGTTACGTACAATGCTTGGCCTTGAAGGTAGTATTTACCGGTAAATAGGCCAAAGGGATTAAATCCTCATCATCATTGAAGTCCTCCACCGCCTCCGAGATGCCCCTTCCTCAGAGAAAAAAACTCGTTTTCACGGTCGTTTTATCCGAGTAACATGCATCTTCTGACTAACGAATCTGCAAATCGCTTTTTTACCGTCACAGCCTATTCTTTCCCCCC
>JSUI01006310.1:0-37575 GCA_000833645.1 Huntiella omanensis | reverse complement strand
GGTCAGAGCAGGCGGCAAGGATATCGAGAGCCTCCTTTTGAGCGGGAGATTGAGGAGAGGTGTGGCGGAAGGCGGTGGTGGCGGCGTCACTGAAAAGAACGGTGCCGTGTCCGTTGGCTTCAAAGTAGACACCGATGTCGAACTTCTGAGCGGCGTGGTGGAGGTGCTTTACACCGGTGGCGGTGCATACGACGGGGAGACCGAGGTTACGGGTAATGTATTGGGTGCTAGCACCGTTGGCGTAGGCGGTTTGCACGACACCGATGGAAAGGTCATTGAGGAGGCCAGCGGAGCGGACGAGATCTCCGATGAAAGAGGCGGCGAGGGTCGCGATCCGGTCACCGTCGAGCATGGAGAAGCCGGTTGAGGCGTCGGTGTAGTAGTACATGAGACGGTCGGCGTCACCGTCGTATGAGCAGCTGCGAACGCCGGGGACGGGACGGGGAGAGGGAGGAGCGCGCTGCTTGGTCTTGACGTAGTCGGCACCGCACTGAGAGTGGGGTTAGTTAGAATGATGTTCTATTGGGTGATGATGAAAAGAACTTACGTCAAGGTTGAGAATCTCGGGACGGAGCACGTCGTCGTTTACAGCCTTGATTTCAAGACCGGTACCCTCGGGGAGATACTTGAGGAACTCGTGCAGCTTGGGACCACCGATACCATTGGCGCAATCGACAATCAACGGGCCGGTAATCGCCTTGCCGTTAAGAGCCTTGACAAAGGCATCCGCCAGCTTCTTGTAGTATCCCGCCTCCGAAGTCTCGCCATATGACCGCTCAGTACCCTCAGTGTTGATGCAACGGGTAAGGTAGTGTAACTGCGGGGTAGTAAGCTGCTTATAATCAGAAAAGTCCGTGTTCGTCGCCTCCCACGAGTCCTTCAAGGCAACGACCAATCCAAAGCCCGAAGGCCGAGTATCTCTCCCCACGATACATCTCGACGGAGCCGCCAAGTCAATCTGCAAGTCCGCGGCCAGCGCATTGTAAATAGCCACCAAGGCCTCGTCACTCGGCGCATTCACCAGCTTCGTAGCATAGGCCTCCCAGTCCTGCTCAAGCATGTCACCCAGGGGATCAACGATTTTAACACCGTTGTCGGCGGGAGGGTTGTGCGAGGCGGTTACCATGACGCCGATAGCTTGGGAGGAAAGCTTGCGGGAACGCAGAGAGGCGAGGAGACCAACGCGGAAACATACTCCGTCGAGAAGGTCGGCGGCCATGCGGAAGCCGGCGGTGCCATATTTGAAGGTGCGGGTGGTGTCGATGGGGTGTTTCGCGGAGGCGGCGATGATTTTGAGATCGGCGGGAGTGTGGGTGGTCATTTTGGCGGTATTGGGTATCTTTTTTTAATGGAAATAGAGGATGGAACTTGGAGTGTGAATGTATTGAGATTAGAATTGTGAATTAAAAAGAAAAGAGGCTGACGCAAGAAATGCGCTTTATAAGTGATGCAGACGGGGCAACACGAGACGGCGCAGCACGAGCTTGGTGGTTCTCATGGACCCTTCTGTTTGTTCCCTTGCAGCTACGAAGCTTCGTGCGCTTGTTAGTGGGGATCCTACGTACGGGTATGCAGTGGTTACGCTTTAGGGTCTTTGTTATAGATGGGACACAAGTAAAATGGGGCGGGGTCGAAATAGAACGGTGGTCGGGCTCAGGGGCGGCGGGGTATGCCGTGAGTATGGGGAGACGGCCAATGGAGTGTTGTATTTGAAGCTCGTTTTGGGCTGGCTTTGTACGGACGTGTTATTTGGATACGACCTGACTAGACAAGTAACGATAGAACCCAACGTTTGGGAAGCCCCTTAGGCTAGAATGTCCACCCTCGTATCCATTCTTGACCTCCCTAACGGCCTGAACAAACTATACTGCCCCGCTCGACCAGTTTCCCCAAGCTTCTGCGGGCTCAAGCCTCATAACCCCACCCGGACCTGGCAGGTGCTTGGCCCCCCTTCTTTAGAAGTTTTGGAAGGTTACAATGAGATTCAGAGACATGGTATAGAAGGACAACCCCTCTTTGCACAACCTCAAGGTAATAATCAATGTCCGGCGTCTCACAAACTATACATATTAACTGAGACTGTTGAGATGCAGGTGTTGTGTAAATGTCATTCGCAGGCTTATTGGCCCTAGTGGGCTGTCATGAGTGTTAGGGTTGTAAAAAGCAATTATAACATCACGTGATCTCGCGATATCTCAAGACGGGGTTGATAGACGAGTGAACGCGAACTCACAAGATGTGAAGGGCTAACCAACTTATTCATTTATTTTCAAGATGGGCGTTAATTCAGATCCCGACGCATGTGTCAACCCAGTGTTTCTCTCCATAGTGAAAGAATGGATGGACGAAGCTCTCTACAAGAACCGAATCAGCTTTGATATGTTTCGGAATGCGTACAATGCTTTACTAGCGTGTCCGATTCCCTTTGAACATCCAGGACAATGTCAACAGTTAAAAGGGTTTGGTCCAAAGTTATGTGACCGGTTAACAGAGGAATACAAAGAGTATTGTGCCTCGGAGGGCATTGAAATGCCGCGAATGCCAGGGAAGAGAAAAGCCAGAGAGATAGAAGATACTGGAGAAGGAGAAAGTCGTCCAGCACCAAGGGCCAGGAAACCGGCAGTGAAAAAGGTGTATACACCAACGTTCAGATCTGGTGCCTACGCAATCATCATGGCACTATCTAGCGTGGGAAGCCCTTCACAGGCCGGCGAAGGGATGGTCAAGACTGAAATTATCGATCTTGCAGAACCCCATTGTAACGCGTCATTTAGGGTCCCACCGAGAGGCCAACAGTTCTACACGGCGTGGAATTCAATGAGTACATTGGTTAAGAAGGATTTGATTAGTGAGAAGGGAAGGCCTTTGCGGAAGTATCTCCTGACAGAGGAGGGCTGGGCAGTTGCCGCGCGGTTGAGAAGTGCGACGCAGGTTTTGGAGGGGGGCGGACTTGATAAGGAGAATGTGAGGGAGGATTTGGAGCCGGAGCCAGAGGAAGTGGCAGCTCCAAGTGCAGTTCGGAGGGAGCCGGTGCAAGCTGGGAAGACGGATCCCAAGGGGAAGGGGAAGGGAAAGGCCGTACAGAAACGATGGGTGGCGTCGGGAATCACTGAAATTGATGAGCATGCTTTCAGTAGTGATGTGGAGAGTACCCCACGGCTAAACAAGATACAAAGCCACTCACTACCAGCTCTAACCTCCCATAACCGCGGAGGAAACGTGGAGAGTCCTAGAGTAGCAAGTGGGAGTCGCCCGGTACCACCCCATGTACCGTTCATCAGCCTGATAGACAGTGACTCGGAGGACGATGCCCCCTCAAGGGCCCAGCCATCCCAGCCAGAACTCCCCAAGCTCCCACCGCATCCGCAAACTTCAAGACCGACTAAACCCCCATCAAAATACAGTGCCATGGATATCCTGGACAGCGATTTCTTCGAATTAGACGAATTGCTCCGGGACAGCCCCGAGTTCACACGGGAGAGCAGCGGGATGTTTGTCCGTGGAGAGGATGAAGGGTCAGAGCGGGTCCTGCCGATGAGAAGTTCGCAGCGGGTAGAGGTAAGTCGAGAGTCTCCGGGGATAGGGGGTAGTAGGCCTTTTGAGAGACCGCGGGCGAATTTTGTGGGGTTTGATTTTAAGAGTGACGAGGATTTTTTGACGGATGTGATGGGAAACTCTAAGGGAGATGGGTTTAGGGGAGCAGGAGTTGGATATAGACTTGGAACTCATTCAGACGCTCCTGTGTTGCCGGTCCAGGAGACGTTACCGCCTATGCCACCTGTTCAGCCGGCACGATCTATCCAGCCTCCGCAGCCTGAAGTCATCAGCCTTTTAGACAGCGATGAAGGCTACGAGGACATATCCAATGGGATACCACCCGGTATACGTCCAAGCGGGTCCATCCCAGCTCCGATCCCACCACCACCCATCCAACAACGTCCACAGACAGATGTAATAAGAGAACCCTCGGCTATGAACTGGGACTCTTCCTCGGACGTGGAGATTATCGATTCTCCGATTCCCAAGCCAACAGCAATATCAAAGGGAAAAGCCCCCATGGTTCCAACGCGCCGTGCGACGTCACCTATCATGCAAAGACAAGTTTCCCCCACACGACAACCTACTCGGCCGGTAGAAATGCCCAAAGGACCGTTGCCAGAGTATACCAAGATAAGACCGGTATTTATCCCCCCAGAGGCCTACACAGTTGAACTAGTCCTTGACGTCCGCGAGGTGAAAACCAAAAAGGACCTCGAATTCGTCTGCACAACGCTAGAAAAAGGTGGTGTCAAACCAATTATCCGGGCCATGGAACTAGGAGATGCCCAATGGATTGCTAAACTTCGCGACCCAACTTTTTTGCAACGGTTCGGCTTGGAGGGTGACGAGTTAGTACTGGATTACATTGTCGAGCGGAAACGTACCGATGATTTATTTGGTAGTGTTCGGAACGGACGCTTTGCGGAACAGAAGTGGCGGTTATGTAGGTCTGGGATAGAAAACGTTATTTATGTGGTTGAAGATGCACCCAAGGGGATGGATTCAAAGTACCAGGAGACTTTGAATTCTACGATGGTTTCTCTCCAAGTGATCAACGGACTCTCTTTACGACAGACAAAGTCCCTGGAAGAAACGGTACTCTACTTTGCTAGAATGACGCACCTCCTCAAAAGAATCTACCAGACCAAGGCAATTTACGCCGTTCCTGCAGCGTCACTTACTGAGGCGTCATATCTTCCTACTCTATCCCATTTCCGCAGTCTAGATCCTGAGAATAGCTATTGTGTAAGCTACGAGGCATTCTCAGCAATGGTGTCTAAATCCGGACGGTTGACACTCCGTGATTTATTCCTAAAGATGCTCATGGCTACTAAGGGGATTACCGCAGAAAAAGCGATTGAGATACAACGAGTGTGGAAGACACCTAAAGAATTTGCTATGGCGTTTGAAGCGTGTGGTGAGGGTCCTGAAGGGGATAAAAAGAGAAAGGAGATGGTGAGCAAGGCGTTGGACTATCTTGTGGGTAGAGGGAAGGTATCCAAGGCTTCGGGGACTATGTTGGCACAGGTTTGGGGAGGTTTGAAGGCATAGAAATTATAGATATAGACTACCGTGGGGTTCAATGTCCCTAGTTATGAGAATACATATGAATGATTATAAACAACCTACTTCCGGAACGCCGCCATAGATCTCTCGGCATACTTGGCAAGAATATCCACTTCAAGGTTAATGCTATCACCAATCTCCTTATTCGCCACAACCACTCGTTCCTGGGTATAAGCAATCAACATAACCTCCCACCAGCCTTCCTCATCATTCACCGCAGTAACCGTCAAACTGGTCCCATCAATGGCAATAAACCCCTTATAAACAATATACTTCAAAAACTCGCTCTTAGCCGGTCTAAAGCGGAAGGTAACGGCATTCCCATCCGGTCTCTTATCGATAATCTCCGCCGTGCAATCCACATGGCCCTGGACAAAGTGTCCGCCCATACGGGTATCAGCACGTACGGCTCTTTCAAGGTTCACGGGGGAAGAGACGGCGAGGTTGCCGAGGTTGGTTACACGGAGAGTCTCGGGGGCTACGCCGATGGTGAATGATGGGGGGGTTAAAGTGAAGGAGGTCACGGTGAGACAGACGCCGTTGACGGCGATGGAGTCGCCGAGGTGCACGTCGGAGAGGAGGTCGGATGTGGTGGGGACGGAGATGGTGTAGGAGGTTCCGCCGGTGGAGTCTTGGTGGTCGACCACGGTGACCGCTATAGGAGGTTAGTTTATATATCATGGATCAAGTAACAAGGGAACTTACACCCAACAGTTTCAACAATACCAGTAAACATTTTATCTATACTTTCTAAAACAAAGTGAACAAAGTAAACAATCTTATTCTGATCTCTTCTTCAACTCACTTATATACACCTCATCCATATCTCATGTCAAGCTGAATCCTACCCATCCGCGCGGCTTATTCATCACACCCATCAATTAGTCCGCTATGTAGTGGGTCCTATCACCACCAGGTCTGTGCAACCCAACCAACCCATTTATCGATAAGCCGAATTCAGAATCCTCATCAAGCGGGACATATCCGTCGAAAAAAAAGCTTTATATAAACGAAAGAAAAAACCGTAAATACGTCACTACACACCCAAAACTCGTCTCTATGGCACCTACCGCGCGGCCCAAAAAATCCTTAAAAAAGACATCTAAAATGTCCCTTCAAGACCATCTCGCTCAGGCCCAAACACACCTTAAACATGGCGAACTGGATCTTGCCCTGGTGTCTGCCGAGAAGGCACATGCCCTGGCTACCGACTCGTCGTCAAGATTACTGACGACCAATTTCCTGGGCCAGATGCAAATTGAACTGGGCAACCCAGTTGCCGCGCGGTCTCTCTTCCTCACTGCAGTCGAGTTAGATCCCCAAGGTTCCCTTCCAGAGTCCATCGGTGGTGGCCCTGAGAAGTTCATGTGGTTGGCGCAGTTATCGGAGGAAGGTGGCTCCGATAGTGTCTCGTGGTATGAGAAGGCTGCTGGGGCTCTTCGCGGACAGATTCAAGTTTTGGCGGGGAAGGAGAAGAGATCGGATGAGGAGGAGGCTGAGTTGTTGGAAAAGCAAAGTGCCTTGGCGGGAGTCCTTTGTGCCGTGGCAGAGGTGTACATGACTGATTTGAGTTGGGAGGCTGATGCGGAGGAACGCTGTGAGGCGTTGGTTACCGAGGCGTCGATGACTTGTCCGGGGAGTGTTGAGACGTGGCAGACGGTGGCGAATGTGCGGATATCGCAGACGCGAATCGAAGAGGCACAGGAGGCGTTGAAACGGAGTATGGATATTTGGAGTTCCTTGCCCGGTGGAGATCCCAGAGTGCCTGAGTTTGCGGTACGAGTTTCTTTGGTTCGGTTGTTACTTGAGGTGGGCATGATGGATGAGGCACAGTGGGTTCTTGACAGACTTGTGAAAGATGACGATCAAAGTGTTGAAGCGTGGTATCTCGGCGGTTGGCATCGGTACATGGCCGGAGAGATGTTGGCGGAGGCAGGCCGCATGGAAGACAAAGTACGGGTGTGGAAACAGGCGAGAAGACGGCTGATTCAGTGTTTGGGGTTATATGAGATGTTGCAGTATGAAGATGAGCGGTTGATGGAACATGCGAATGAGTTATTGGCCAATGTTAACAAGGAACTGGGAGAACCTACTACGGATGATGAAGAGACTGATACGATTCCTGATGATGCGGAGGATGATGAGGATGAAGATGAGGAGATGGAGGAGTAACGAGCGAGCTTTTTTAAAAAATCTGGTGATGAGCTACATTCTATGTACATTTTAATTCATTCTTTTCAATCAAAATCTAAACAACCTGCATCTTCCCAATCTTCTCCGTAACTCCCTCATCATCTTCTTCCTCGTCACCCTTTCCAGCAATACCTTGTTCCCAAAGCTGTCTTCCCGTCAACTTCTTCTCCTCCTTCCCCTTCAACTTCTTCAACTCCGCCAAACGTTCCTCCTCTTCCCTCTCTTTCTGCTCCTTCATCTCCTTCTTAAAGCCCTCTCTCCATCTCAAGAAACTTTCCCTCGTGACAGCCTCACCCTGAAACTTCTTATTCTCCTCCCTCTCAGCCGCCAAGGCAATCTCCTCCGCCTCTCTATCCTCCGCCTCCTTCCTCTCCTGCGCCAACTGTTCAGCCGATTCCTTAAGGAGACTATATAATGTGAAGATCATAGCCATGCCAATGTTCTCCTGGATAGGTTCGACAAGGGATTCAAGAAGAGCTGCGCGGTCCTCGGCGGTGGAGAAGTAGCGGTGCGGTGGGACGCCGGGGACGGTGAGGATGTCTAGGATTGGTTCGACGTCTGGGTAGGCTTCGGGGTATCGTACGTTGAGGAAGAAGCTGGTGGTGGGGTCCTCGGAGGAGTCGGGGATGGCCGGCATGTCGAGGGTTACGAGGATGCGGTATTCATTTTCGGAGACGACTGGTTTTTGTTAGCGGGGATCGGGGAGGAGGGGAGATTGCGGGGTACTTACCGGTGATTTCCTCGGGGAAGATGGAGTCGAGAACTTCCCGCTCTTCAATTTGTTCTTCAATACCCATTTTGATGTGTCTTGGTTATTATACAATGCTACATTTAATGGCAACTAACCTATTCATTCTCTATCCATATCATCATTAATTCTCCAATCTAAAAAAATTAGGGCTCAAATTCTTCGGGTTATAATCCATGGTGTATTCTGAATAGCGGGGTTACCATTACAGGGTCTAAATTATTCACGAATCATTTATCACATGTTACAAGATGATGAAAATCGACAAAAACCAAAGGTATAAATGTATTCACTTGCTCACTCCCAAACCCTCCAATTCCCTCGTTAAGTCGTCCACAGCGGTTTGTCCAAGATCCTTTGCCTTTAAATCGCTAGATGGCGTCGATTTCTTGACGGGTGGTGATGAAGTTGTAGATGCAGCGGCAGGTGTAGTATCCGCGCGACGCCATGAAGTCATAAACTTATTAGCCTTGGGTGTTTGACCATGTTGTGTAGTTGTAGAATCGAAATCTCTCTCCGGTCGGCGTTCCCTTCTATCATTCTGTCCCTGTCCTCTCCGATTCCAATTCTCTTTCCCCCAAGTCTTCCCATCATGCACCTTCCGATCACCCCGTCTATCCTCCCGATCACCACCCGTATCCCGTCCCGACTCCTTCGCCCTCCAAGCCCCCTCGGATCTCCAACCCCTTGACTCCTCCTTACCCGCCGTCTCCACCTTCTTCTCCGTCTCCGGCACCTTCTTAACCTCCACTTTAACCGGCTCCAAGACTTTCTCCTCCTTCGCAATATCCCTTCTAGGCGGAATAACTTCCCTCGCCTTCGCAGCTTCAGCCGCGCGCGCTCTAGCTGCGGCGCCGGCTCCGGGTCGTACTTGGTATCTTCCAATGTCCTCTGCTGGTTTGAACCCGGCGCGAATTCTAATTGGGGCGCGAGTAGATCCGTCTGCGCGAACGGATGATGGGACGATGCGGTCGCCTGTGGAGGTGGTGATGATTCCCGACGTGCTGGGTGTTTGTGACATTTTTGTTTGTTGGTTTGTGGGTAGAGAGATGGATGGTGAGGTATTAAGTAATGTATAGTAGAGATGAGTGTTCAGATGTAATAGATAAACAAAAATCGGAGATGGTTTGGTTTGACTTGAATTAATGAAAGCAAAATACTGCGAACCTCGACCTATTTATATGTTTCCGAGTGGAGAAACATTTATTTCGTCGTGACGCTAGTACACTCAATCCATCCAGCTGTTGCCTTGTCTCACTACATTGAGAAAGTGCCCCACTTTAAATTCAACCACAGTAAAATGACATCACCAATTCATAAAATCTCCAAAAATTCATGTCTTCATTGTATATACCTCGTTATCCAGCCCAAACTCCAAACTCCATAAAAAGTCATAACAAAAAGGAAAAAAAAAACTAACAAAGATACTTGTACCATCTCTTCCATCTCGGCCACTTCCTCTGTTCCGCCCGTTCCTGCGCCACCAACAACGGCAAGTTAAAGTCTCTTCTCCCCGTATCTACATCGATTTCCGACGCCGCCACAATCTTAGTTTTATAAACCATCTTATGTCCCAGATACGACGCCAAAACAATCGGCACCGCAAGGTACGCCAAGAAGAAATTCTCCGCCAACTCTCGATGCGTCATTTCCTTCCAACCAATCGGCCACGCCCCAACCCAGAATTGAGCTACCAGAACCATACAGTTCATGATTAGCCCAAACCAAGAGCCAGCTACGCCTAGTTGTGAGTGGAAGGCTAGTTCGTCGATTGTGTGGCCGTTTGCTGCCCAGCTTTGACGGAAACGGATGTGCGCGAGACAGATGGACGCCCAGGTGAAGATTGAAGAGAGCCCTGAGGCGGCTAGTAACCAGTCTAACACGACAGATTGGTGTTCAATGTCGGCTAGATAAGCTAGTAAACCAATCACACCACTTGCCATAATAGCAATCAATGGACGTCCTTTCCGGTCAACATACGACAAGATTTTCGGGGCCTGCTGCTGATCCGCCAAAGCCGCAAGAGTTCTCGACGCACCAAACACCGCAGAATTACCAACTGACAACACAGAAATCAGAATAACCGCGTTCATGACACTGGGTAACACCTGGATCTTGGCATGTTCAATGGCAATCACAAAAGGCGACGCATGCGCACTAACACCCGTCCCAGTGAAATCCGTAAGCCGTTCCTCTGTATACGGTACTAAAAAGCCAACCAGTAATAACGAGGCAATGTAGAAAATACAGATACGCCAAAACACCTGCTTGATGGCCGTGGGAAGCGATTTTCTTGGGTTGGCGGTTTCTGCAGCCGCAAGACCAACTAGTTCGGTACCAGCAAATGCAAATGCTGCCGTGACAAAAACGTTACAAAGCCCCTTGAATCCATTGTTGAAGGCTCCCGGGTCAACCCAATAAGTCGCTCCGATGTAGCCAGTACCAGGATATCCTCCACAGTTGAGAACGATGGCAAGAAGACTAGACTGGTTAGCTTTCTATTGAGAGGATGAATATTGGGGACATACATGAAGCCGACAACGGCGATAACCTTGATAATTGCAAATGTGAATTCTGCCTCGCCATATCCTTTGACACCAAACAGGTTGGTGATTATGATAAACGCAAGAAACAACGTTACAAAAGGGGCTCGTGGCATATCTTGATCCCAGTAGTTTAACACTATAGAGGCAGCAATGACTTCGAGAGGAAGCACAATGACCCATTGGAATGCATAGTTCCAACCCATAGCGAAACCCCACGAGGGATCCAAGAAACGTGTAGAATAAGCAGCAAAGGAACCTGCCACGGGGAAAGTCACGGCCAATTCACCAAGAGCCTGGCAAGTACAATAAAGCATCATACCAACCAAGATAAAAGCAATTAGCACCGATGCCGGTCCCCCAGTTTGCAAAGCCTTCCCTGATGCCACGAACAATCCAGTGCCTAAACTCATTCGTTAGCACTAAACATCCCCTCAAAGTCCTTCAAAACCTACCAATTGACCCTCCAATAGCAATCATCTGTAAATGTCTCCCCTTCAACTTCCTCGCCAACGCCGAATGTGACGTCTGCAGGATACTCATCTCCATATCATAAAAGTGCCCTCCATTAGCCCTAGCAGCCGCGCGGATCTGCGCCTCCTCTTTCGGGTCTCGCGGGGTGATTCTCAAGGTGGGGTCGCGACGGAAACTGTCGAGGAAGGTGTGGAGGAAGTTGGCTTGTGGCTTGACTTCATACATGGGCTCACGGAGGGTGAAACTGGTGTCCATGGCCCATGATTCGTTGCCGAATTTTAACTCGTTGAGCTCGATGGAGCGGCGGGGACGGAGCGGATTGCGCATTTTGGGTGGTTTTGGAAGGGGGTAGAGGACATTCCGGTGGTGTGCTGGGTATGAAGGTTTCGGCGGAGTGGCCGGTGGTCCCGGGTGACACTTGATGCCAAGTCTGACGGCAAGTATGCACGTATGCACGTATATATTTCGATATCTTGATGTCCGTATCGGACGTGCTTCTCAAAGTATGAATCCACGTAATGTCTGTTCAAATCAAGGAAACGGAAAAACACAAAGATGTCAAAAACAGAGTAAATAATCCATTAACAAAACAAATGTACATCTCTGTCCTCCTGACAACGAAAAAATCCGCCGTCAAAGCAAATATATCCTCTCTCTTTCTCTCTCTGGCTTTCTTAACTGCCACTCTAGCTCTGTTGGCCCAATTACAGTGGGGCTAATGGTTTAGACAAGGAGGATTGGATTGGGCGGATTTGATTCATAGCCCCCCAAAGTTGCGGCTACGGCCTGTCGTTTTGCACGGGCGGAGAGGGGGGGAAGAAGGGGTTCGTTTTGTGAGAACGTGCGTTTTAGTTTGTACATACAAATCTGTAGATGGCAGATGGCATGACTACGACCATGTTATCTATGCAACATGTAGTGCACATACATAAACTTCTTCATACTATACATACATACAAAAACTTGACATGTTCAAAGACAAAATCTCTAAGACTACCGGCCTTCCATCCCCGATGAATCTCCATATTCCAAAGTTTTCTCGCGTGGGGGCATCGAGGAAACAACGAGGGACTTTAACGGACTTCCGGTGTCCCAATTTTCTCCTGAAGGGAGGGGGAGGATCTTNCAAATATATCCTCTCTCTTTCTCTCTCTGGCTTTCTTAACTGCCACTCTAGCTCTGTTGGCCCAATTACAGTGGGGCTAATGGTTTAGACAAGGAGGATTGGATTGGGCGGATTTGATTCATAGCCCCCCAAAGTTGCGGCTACGGCCTGTCGTTTTGCACGGGCGGAGAGGGGGGGAAGAAGGGGTTCGTTTTGTGAGAACGTGCGTTTTAGTTTGTACAAATCTGTAGATGGCAGATGGCATGACTACGACCATGTTGTCTATGCAACATGTAGTGCACATACATAAACTTCTTCATACTATACATACCTACAAAAACTTCGCATGTCCAAAGACAAAATCTTAAAGACTCCCGGCCTTCCATCCCCGATGAATCTCCATATTCCCAAGTTTTCTCGCGTGGGGGCATCGAGGAAACAACGAGGGACTTTAACGGACTTCCGGTGTCCCAATTTTCTCCTGAAGGGAGGGGGAGGATCTTTCAAAGCCTGGTTATTTCCGCTATCGTGATTCCGCAGCACAATACGCGTGGGATATTTTCTAGGAAACATGCAGGACACCATGACGATACATGTGTACACATAGACATCTAACCATAGATTCATACCCCACGCTAATGGAGAGAATATTACCCCGGATAAGGACTTGTTTAGACTTAACTGGATAGACCGGGCGTAAATCTATGGGGTATCCATTCCGCACTTGCGAGCCTATTTAAACCCGCCCGTGTTCTCCAAGATATCGAACGCTCTTTCCATGTGACAACGACTTATTACGGCTGATCAGATAGGAAACATGGAAAAGTAAGTGCCCGTGCGTATCACCATATCAAGGCATTAAAAACTGGCCCGTTCAAGAAGTCGGCTCAACGGAATAGGCTGTATATCTTAGAAAGCTGAAAAGTATCCGTGGCATATATGTATGCATCTATGCTTGATATACTCCGTCCGCTCAAACTCTAACGTTTTCTCGGATCCGGACGGGAGGATTCTGGTGATCCGGTTGAATANGGGGAGGATCTTTCAAAGCCTGGTTATTTCCGCTATCGTGATTCCGCAGCACAATACGCGTGGGATATTTTCTAGGAAACATGCAGGACACCATGACGATACATGTGTACACATAGACATCTAACCAGAGATTCATACCCCACGCTAATGGAGAGAATATTACCCCGGATAAGGACTTGTTTAGACTTAACTGGATAGACCGGGCGTAAATCTATGGGGTATCCATTCCGCACTTGCGAGCCTATTTAAACCCGCCCGTGTTCTCCAAGATATCGAACGCTCTTTCCATGTGACAACGACTTATTACGGCTGATCAGATAGGAAACATGGAAAAGTTAGTGCCCGTGCGTATCACCATATCAAGGCATTAAAAACTGGCCCGTTCAAGTTGGCTCAACGGAATAGGCTGTATATCTTGAAAAGCTGAAAAGTATCCGTGGCGTATATATATATCTATGCTTGATATACTCCGTCCGCTCAAACTCTAACGTTTTCTCGGGTCCGGACGGGAGGATTCTGGTGATCCGGTTGAATACACCTACACCTATGTACCATACATGTGCCAAGGCGGATGTGATGGGGCTCCTGTCCCTTGCATGTGTAGAATCAATTGTGGTACATATGTACTTGTCTTTTTCAACATGGAGGATTCCATACCACCCAGATACTCGGTGTTGTGGCGGGATTTTGGGAACTTTGTGGTTGGTGTTACAGTGACAGTACGACGTGTCATCCAACCTAAAACGAACCTTTTACCGCCGCCCGATTGTCATGTGTAAATACATAGTTTCTCTCTTCTTCAACGTCCCTCCGGGCTGCCTGTCGTTGTTGTACTATTTATCGTGTACCTGAACAGCGCCAACTAACAATACGACGACCTCACCCGGCGCGTCTGATCATAAAGGTGTCGTCCTTTGAGCCAACCTCGAGAGGTGAAAAGATGCGAGTGCATTTCGCCAAGGAGCCCTCCTATGACCAACTTAGGGCCCGGTGACGAACACCAGGAGGGGCTTGACGATGCATGTACATACTATAAAACCTTCCTGTAAAATTTGCACATCTATCTTCGTGGGTGTCGAAATAAATCAACCTTTTCCAGAGGGTCTCGGCTTGCGGTATTGATCCCGTAGGGCGGCGTATGTACAACACTCTTGTCCTATTCCTATGCTTTGTTGTCGATGTTGAACGTCCCTTCGGGCCGCTCCGCCCCCGCTCCGTTTCTCCTCTATAACCCCTCCTACCATCTCACCCCCCAACACCCGGGGCAATGGCGCAGTTGGGAGCGCGTTAGACTGAAGCCAACTCCAGTTTCCGATTATCTAAAGGTCACCGGTTCAATCCCGGTTTGCCCCATCGACGTCCCTCAAAACGTCTCCTTCTACCGGTCTTGTGGTCTAGTGGTATGATTCTCGCTTAGGGTTCACCCTAACGCATTATTGCGAGAGGTCCCGTGTTCGATCCACGGCAAGACCCGGAATTCACTTTTTGCATATTCATGTAGTTAACGGGGTCCGAGATTCGGAAGGGAGGCTGTATGTGCGTAGGGTTTGTTAGGGTGAGGACCGGTTCNAAACGTCTCCTTCTACCGGTCTTGTGGTCTAGTGGTATGATTCTCGCTTAGGGTTCACCCTAACGCATTATTGCGAGAGGTCCCGTGTTCGATCCACGGCAAGACCCGGAATTCACTTTTTGCATATCGATGTAGTTAACGGGGTCCGAGATTCGGAATGGAGGTTGCATGTGCGTAGGGTTTGTTAGGGTGAGGACCGGTTCGGGGGCTGTAATGAAGATTCTCTTTTTGGGTAGGTTGGGCCGGTAGTTGGGAGCTTGGACGACGATGGGTTGCTCGCGCCGGGTATCGCAGAGCCTCAAAGGATTGGAATGTGTAAGTGAGGTGGACCGGTACATGAGTGTTTTGTCCATGTTATTCCCGTGTATAAAGTAGACGATAGTTTGGGAAGTTCGTGGCGCCTTTTATATAAACTTGTAGGGCTTAGATGTGAGTGTTAACAAGGTCCAAGGCGCGCGTTTTTCAGAACAAGACGATGCACTGTGGTGGTGATAATGGCTTCAACACCGCTTAACCCGGCTTTACCCTCCCCTTTCTGGCCTCATCATCCGGTCCGACCTCGCTCATAAGCCAAGCTAATCCGTCCATCCGTCACCCAGCCCAGCCAAGACCAGATAATCTATAAATTTAAAAAACAAATACATGTGCACTAACTACGTCAATCACAAGCAGACCCGGCTAGAACCGCCCAAGCGTTTGGTCGTAGAAGTTGCTATTGTGGGGCCTCACGAACGTGGGAGATTCAGGCGCTTATGGTTGCCTTTGACGGTGGCTAAGTAGGTAACTTGAGGCGCCGGGTCGCGGGTTTTATAGATTTGTAATGTTTGTTGATTTGGGAGGTACGGGGGCGAAGAAAGGAGCCCGCGGGTAGCGAGAAGATATCTATGACAGTGCTCGTGTATCTCCCNCGTCCATCCGTCACCCAGCCCAGCCAAGACCAGATAATCTATAAATTTAAAAAACAAATACATGTGCACTAACTACGTCAATCACAAGCAGACCCGGCTAGAACCGCCCAAGCGTTTGGTCGTAGAACTTGCTATTGTGGGGCCTCACGAACGTGGGAGATTCAGGCGCTTATGATTGCCTTGGTTGGTGGTTAAGTAGGTAACTTGAGGCGCCGGGTCGCGGGTTTTATAGATTTGTAATGTTTGTTGATTTGGGAGGTACGGGGGCGAAGAAAGGAGCCCGCGGGTAGCGAGAAGATATCTATGACAGTGCTCGTGTATCTCCCGTGTATGTACATATATTGCCAATGCATCTTTACGCCTTAGGTGGACATATTTCTTGTATAACCTGTAGCCAAGACATGGCATTTCAGCCGTCATTTTCCGGAGCTATTTAGTGAATTTATAGACTAGCGGAATTACGGGGACGTGCCTGGATTTCATCTTGTCAAGTTGAGCCGCAAGTGGATCCGGTATTTTCCCATGTCATCGGATTGGGTTTATCTATGAGGCTGGATATATATTTTACACATGAATGAGTCGAATTATGCATCTGTGAGTCTGAACGTCACCACTCAGCCGGTCTCGCCCGTCTTCGTACCATGTTCTCCTCCGGTACATTTAGTCATTAACAACCCCCATCCCTGACGAAAGTAGAAAGAGTCAGCCCCATCATCGCAAGGACCTACATGTCTATCCACTATAAAACCAGAAACTCAGGCATCAAAAATAAATGAGTACAGAAACCTGAGACATCCACGATTTTCCGGTACCACCCGTCCAGTCATTTCTTTTCATCATGACATTCTTGGGTGTTGCATGTACATATGTATATTATGTAGTCACGCGCATGAATACGGAATATCCAGGAAAACTCAATCGCCGACTACAAAGGGCATGTGACGTACCCTGAACCCTTAATATACATATATCGCGACATCTCTGGTCTCACAAACCGTATAACCACCAGTCCAAATCAACTCTAATAATGTCTTCACTCCTTTAACAATCTGTAAATACAATCACACATGCAACCACCTTCCAAACTCCCTCTACATACATACATACGCACCAATTTCCTCATCTAGAATACTTCCCAAAATGGAAATTCGGCGACGCCCCCCCTCATTCCCTGGTACTTTGTCTAGACCCATCCCATCGGGGAGCTCCTTGACCGCCGATGTACGGGAATGAGAAGAGGATATTCGAGGGCCAAGGGGTCTTTGTGTATCCGTATGTAGCTTGGCTTAGACATGGAAGGCGGTCTTGGCTTTGTTTGGACTGGTGCTTTTTTGGAGGGTTGAGACGGGAAGGTACGGAGGAGAAGCCTGGCCTGAGGCGTATATAAGAGGTGGAAGTATTCACACTTTGTGAAAATGTTTCTGGCGCGTTTGTAGTTTCTTGGTTTCTTTGTTATTCTTTTAGGTCAGGACATTTGTACAGGTTATATTGATTATTTCCGGTATAAGTCATTTTTATATCAACCTTATTCGAACCACTTGATATCACCAACACTATCACAACCACACTCACAGAACAAAATGCTCTCCCCAACCCGTCTATCCCTTGCCGCTCGCGCAACTCTCCGACCCCAAACACACCTTCTCCTCTACCGGACCATCTCAACCACCATCCCCCACCGCATGCGTGACTTCTTCCCTCACCCAGACACCGAACACATCCGCCGGACGCCCCCCGCCTGGCCCCACCATGGCTTCACCCCCGAAACCATGCTTGCCGTGACACCCGGCCATCGCGCTCCACGGACCTTGGGAGACTGGGCTGCGTGGAAGTTTGTTAGATTCTGTCGTTGGGGAATGGACTTTGTTACGGGAATGAGTAAGGCGCAGAAGGCGAGTGCTGATAAGCCGACGGGGAAGGTGTCTACTGTTAAGCCTTTGACGGAGGCTCAATGGGTATGTTTATTTGCTGAGTTATTGATGTGGTTAGGTACTAACGGTTTTTCTTTTCTAGCTTATTCGGTTCATCTTCTTGGAAAGTATCGCTGGAGTCCCGGGTATGGTAGCCGGTATGCTCCGTCATCTTAACTCTATTCGTCGTCTCCGTCGTGATAACGGATGGATCGAGACACTTCTTGAAGAGTCATACAACGAAAGAATGCATCTTCTCACCTTCCTCAAGATGTGTGAGCCTGGTCGTTTCATGAAGCTTATGATTATTGGCGCCCAGGGAGTCTTCTTCAATGGCATGTTCCTCTTATATCTCATGTCACCACGCATCTGCCACCGCTTCGTCGGGTACCTTGAGGAAGAGGCTGTTCACACATATACCTGGTGTATTCAAGAGATTGAAGCCGGTCATCTTCCCAAGTGGACAGATGAGAAGTTTCAGATCCCGGAGATTGCTGTTACCTATTGGAATATCCCAGAGGGTCACCGGACCATGAAGGATCTCATCTACTACATCAGAGCCGATGGTAAGTCTTCTTCATGTTTCTCCTTGCTATCTCACACAACTAACATCATCACAGAGGCGACCCACCGCGGTGTAAACCACACTCTCGGAAACCTTAAGCAAAAGACTGATCCCAACCCATTCGCCTCAGTCTACCTCGACAACCGCCCGATGCCTAACCCAACCCTTAAGATCCAGGGTTATGAGCGTGAGGATGTTGTTTAAAGCTCCTGTGTGACGTCAGTGTGGACAGTCATTTTTGCTTTTTTTGCTGGTTTTCCTTTGTTCAGTGTTGTATTGTAGATATCCCCCATTCCACTCCTCCCAGTTTGTTGTTTTTTCTTTGGTTTATTGTTTGGAGTTTCTTTTGTTTGTAGCGTTGTTTTTTAGATTTAAATGTATGAATAATTCATGATGTCATTTTGCTTGTTTCGTTTATAGTGAAACTTTGTATGTCTTGGGGGATGCCCTATATGGCGGCCTCTCATGCGGACAGGCACTTCTTTATGCGTGACACGTCGCTTGTAGAAAGGTAATTCGTCATCTCAAGTCATGGTATACATGTATCCATAGACAAGATTCCATCATCATGTAACCAACCAAGATATCTTTTTGGCTGAATTGAAACACATGTTGTGTTTGCTAACCACTCTCTAATGATCAACTACCCGAGGTAGCCCAACGACTTAAGGCCGCATGAGTTGTAGTATTAATGCCCGATTGAGGCACAGTCACTTACAACTAAGTGCTGATGACCTGCCCTGCACGGTAAAGTGCATAAACGTCGTCATTTTCTGTCATTGTTTAAAAACGAGGCTATGGCATACGTGGAAAGAGAAAACGACGTTGGAAAGGCAGACTCGACTAAACATGCTTGGCACCTTTGTAGGATCCATAGTGAACTTCCTAATCGACATGTCTTTCCGTCAGTTCGAAACAATGAATGAGCCTTCTACCTAGACAATCAACGTCAACATGTCATCTTCTTGACCGTTCATTTCATTCCATAATCCGGGCTATGTTAGTCCTCCCGCTGCATCAATCTTCTATAAATAGCTTCAACACATTCGCCCACGTTTCTACCTTGGGTGTCAGAAATCCGCATGCGCTTCAACCACCGTTGGCTTGGGTCAATGTTAGATAAGAAAAAAAATAAGCTTTACTTAGGTTTCACCACCGTACTTACATGAAGAAACACCAAATACAAGGAGGAATTTAAATTCGCCTTGTTTTGTAGTCTGTTTGCCTGCCGATTCGCTGAAGACCCGTCACCCACGAGTTTCTGAGGGCCGGGATTGACGTTATCTGAGCCGTAGTTTGACGCATGGTTTCTCGAACTGGCGTTACGTTGCGAACGTCATATTTGACGCTCTGGTGCGTTTCTACGTATGTACATATGGATGCATGTTTGGATACAGCGAGGATCACTGACTACTGCAACCACACGTACATATGTATGTACTTGCCCTCCCTTTTCCTGCTACATGCAGACAATCATATCCACTAGTCTATCGTGCAGTTAATGCTGTATTACTAGACCCCGCTAATACGGCATTAACGGTAGTTGTAGCACCCGGACCTCGTCAGTGAGGCGGCAAAATGGAATTGACGGTGGTGGTTGAAATAAAAGTGGATCGGGGATTTTATGGGCTTTAAATGGAGTTGGTGGGGTAGTTTGGAGGCAAGTCTACGACGCCTATAACGTCGAGGTTTTGTCATGTTGGATGAACTTGGATTGGTCAGGTACTTCAGGTCATAGGAAAGAAAGAAAGACACTAGCATCTGTTGAATTCCATAGTGAAACTTGACAAATCTGGGTAAAAAGCAAATCATGACAAAAACTGCATATAGACTACTGCACGCTGTCTGTACAATCCATTCCCCAAACATACGACCCATCCACAATTGAAACAGTGGCACAGCCGCACACTAACGACATAAAAAATCATGCCCCATCAGTTTATTACGAGACCCCGTCATCTGCACGAGCAAAATGCATGTATAAACGCCAGTCCCTGTCTCCCTTGTCACTGTCCGTTTGAACAGATGACAAACCCAGTGAAATCGAAGGCGCCAAGAAGAAATAGAAGGTCTGGGGAAGTAGGGCGTAAAGACTTTGGCTGACTTTGGAATGTATGTAGTTACTGGTGGGAATATTCGTCATGTGCCTGTAGTGGTGGTCGGGCCAGGCGGGTCAAACGATATCTCGGGGTCACCTGCAGATCCCCGTGCCGTGTGGACGGGAAACTGCGTCGAGGTATGTTTTGGGTGGATGATGAAGGATTTCTTTGTGATTTGTACATCTACATACATGATGTTGTACATTCCGTAATAATGCTCATGTTGGTTGTCATTTCCAATTTGAATCCGGCCCTGATGTTGAAGAGTTTTTCCCTGTTCTTCCGTTCCTTCTGGTAACTACTATAGCTCTTCACAGTGGTGATTTTCATGTGTGACCACCCAACTATAAGACAATCTATTCCAAGGATCTAGCTTAACTAGGGCATTTCTCTCTACATGATCATCTTACGTATGTATGTGTATATCTGAAGCCTGACACTCTTTGATTCTGCCCTGTATAAATACAAAAATGAAACAAGGCTGACTGACCAACACATTGTAACTACTCCATATCCGCCATATCATATTCAAATGTCCCATCTACAACCAACTTATAGATTCCAAACAAACTCACCCACTTACGAACCACAAATTCGCAAAAACTCACCAGCGCCAAGATCCACCTAAAAAGGAATCCGCTTTAACCGACTTGGATGCTCCTTCTTTGAACCCCTCCACGCGGCACCACGTTGCCATATCCCAATTGCTCCTCTTACATCACCATTCTCAGTTACGAATAATCCCACCAGGCTGTCATATTCTTTTTTTCGCTAGGTGGCCTCCCCGTCTAACAAGAGATTCGTCACCCATATCATCGTCATCTCACACATTCTACTCCATGGCTATTGGCTGGTGATTCGTCGTCGTCTATATCGGCCCCTGCGCAAAAGTCTATTCGCAACCTCCTTCCATTTGAATCAGATCGTGAATACTCTACCCACTATTCCATTTGGTGTGCGTCAAATCACGTCCGTCTATCCGTACTTGGTGTGTCTTGCTTCTTCTTCCAATCCCACCATCTTGGCTAAATAGTATTACTTGGTACTACTAATAGCATACATTTGTTACGGCCCCTCGACTAGGACCTCATTGATGTCCTGGCCCTTGTCCCCCGCCCTATTTTGAGCGCCTGTGCGTCCATATATACTGCTTCTGCCCCTCCTTTTTCAACTGCCCTCTATACACCCCAGCAGTCGTTCCTGAGCCTGTTTGGATCTGTCCTTGCACAGCCCCCCGCATCAAGACTCAGCCACGATACTTTGGTTTCCCACCACCCATCATCCTCAACACACAAGGCACTCTTGCGTCGCTAACCCTTCTGTTAACAAACGATACAATCAAACTACTTTGCTTCAAAAAACCCTGGGTTCCTGGATTCCTACTACCTTTCGCCACCCGCGCCGTCTCTTTAGAATATACACCCTCCCCTCCAAGTCTTCTTCATACTACAGCTTATCAAGTTCAACAAAGACGACCCGCCTCCGTCATCATTGCCTTCCTCGGCATCCCAGTTTCTCCGGCTCTTCTCACACGCCAGTCTAGTCGAACTTGGAAACTATCTTTTCGAGTCTTTGTCTCGCCTGCCAAGTAGTTCCCTTCCTTGGACCAAACTGACTTGCGTCGTCTTCCTCTTTCGCCACACAACATACATCGTGGTGAGCCATTGTTGCTGTCGTACCCTATACGTCTGATAGCAAACTACAACATCCCTCGCTCGTCCTTCTTACCTCTCCGCACGCACGACCTTGTCTTCGTTCGCAACTCTACATACATCCAACATTACCCGTCTTGGATACCCCGAGCCAGGTCAGATTTATTTGACCCTTTTATCAAACACTAGTCGCCGTGGTTTATACGTACATACATACAGAGTCCCTCGGCTTCTCTACTCCCCGCATCCACCTCATTCTTTAGCTCCATATTCGGACGCGCACCCCATCTTGTATAATACTTTGATTGCCCCCACCCCCTCCCATTCACACCCTCGGGCTCCTTCCACAGTCCCATCATGAATCCCAACAGCCATAATCGCAGTCGCTCGGCGTCATCCATCGGTCACCATGGAATGTTTATAAATAGTGACGGTAACACATCACCACTACCAACCTCAACCGCCTTTACAACCGCCACTTCTCCGGCTATTTCGTTGTCCGCCAGTCTCGACAACAACTCCATGAACCAAACCTTGGATCCCAACGCCGGCCTCTTCCTCAGCAATCCCTACCTTAGTAACCAATCCATGAACAACTCAGTCGCCTATAACCAAGCCACTCGGTCCGGCGAATTATCCGCTGCCAACTACAACACAAACGACTTTTCCTTGTTCCAACCGACTGAACAGATTCTAGACCGCCCGTTATTCGATGCATCCATGGCGCCTGAGATTACGTCTCCCTCTATGAATCCATCATCCCCTACTACAGCCAACTTGCTCAAGCCGGAACCCCACGCTTCCCCCGCCATGCTCCAGAACCACTTTACTTCCCCGCCAGGTGGCCACTCTCGCAACGCCTCCCTTGGTCCGCAAGATGCTTTGTATGCTGGCCAGGACGGCTGGTCTGGCATGGCTTTCCAGGGACACCGTCGTTCGCCTTCAGAATTCTCAGATGTTTCTAGTGTGGGCCATTCTCCTATGCTCCCTACAACAGATAACTTTGATACTTCACTCGACGGATCCGGTCACTCTCCTCTCCAACAACCCGTGGATCCCAACGTATATACTGACATGAATATGCGCATCACCAACTTTACTCTTTCCGAACAACAAAGTCCCAACATGGTTCCTGGACATAGCCCATCGCATAGTCCCGCTGTTTCTCCGCGCCTTGTACCAACTCCAATGTCTGCCGACCTCAATCCTCCAATGTCGTTTGGAATGCTCGGCACAAATGGATTCAATCAATACATGGGAATGACTACTCCAGAGGCTTTCCCTACTCTTCACAGTCAATCCATGGCTATGTCTATGGCTCCGCCAGCTATCAACATTCAATTGGCACCTGCGCCCCGGGACTTTGAGGGTAGCCAAACTTTAAATTCATCGTCTTTGACTCCTCCCGAGCGTGGTAAGTTTGCGACAAAGATATTCTGGAATCTTGAATAGGATACTAACGATGTCACGTTAATAGGTCGCACTCGGCCCAGATCCGTCACTGACCCGTATAATACGTCAGCTGGCAATACTCTTTCGCCTAGTATTGCGGCAAATATGTCGCGCGATACTTCGAGGTCATCTACCGCCAGCCGCGCCTCTTCAGTGTCATCTGCTATGAATCGGAGACGCCAATCAACGTCTTCGGTTCCAAACAACGTCATGGCGTTACGACTTGCTGATCCAGAATATCAGAATTCTTCTGAGAATGGTAGTACTCGCCGTGTACAGAAACACCCCGCCACGTTCCAATGTACTCTTTGTCCTAAGAGATTCACTAGAGCTTATAACCTCCGTTCNGCCGCGCCTCTTCAGTGTCATCTGCTATGAATCGGAGACGCCAATCAACGTCTTCGGTTCCAAACAACGTTATGGCGTTACGACTTGCTGATCCAGAATATCAGAATTCTTCTGAGAATGGTAGTACTCGCCGTGTACAGAAACATCCCGCCACGTTCCAATGTACTCTTTGTCCTAAGAGATTCACTAGAGCTTATAACCTCCGTTCTCACCTTCGGACACATACCGATGAACGTCCATTTGTCTGCACCGTATGTGGCAAGGCATTTGCTCGTCAACACGATCGCAAACGTCACGAAAGTCTGCATTCTGGCGAAAAGAAGTTTGTGTGTAAGGGTGAACTCAAAGGTGGTGGCCAATGGGGTTGCTCAAGACGCTTTGCGCGTGCTGATGCCCTCGGTCGTCATTTCCGTTCAGAAGCTGGCCGTGTGTGCATTAAACCATTACTAGACGAGGAAGCACAAGAAAGACAGCGCACGTGGCAAGAACAACAGATGGCGCAAAATATATCGACTACGCCTGTCATAGTTGGACCTGATAGTTTCTCGATGGATGCTAACGGCACCTATTCGTTGCCTCAGGCTCTCCTGGCACAATATCCTGCTCTTGCTCAGATTCAGATGAATTGGAGTCAGGCGACACCTAATATTGAGGATGATATTTCAGGGAGATCATCGTTTGAGGCTAGTGATTATGATGATGGTGATGATGGCGGGTATATTAGTGGACCTGGTACTGGGTTCTCTAATGGTGGTAACAACATGCCGACACAGAACTATGACGGCATGAACTTTGCTAATGAGTTTCCTTGATTGTTTATTATTCGAGCGAATTCCGCTCGGCCTCTTCCGGAAAGCATATTTCCTTGGGCCGTGGGTTACTTGGATGGTGTGGGGTAATCCACCGTGATCGTCTTGGATTGACGGATGCATATGCATCTGCAAGCTGACGAAGACGAACACGAGTGCGGATTGGCGAAGATCGGAGTGTGGAAGGGTTGCTGTGTTTTTAGACGCATTCCTTATGACCTGTCATGTTTCTTTTTCTGTTATTTTTTTTTCTTTTAGGGATATCTTGGGTGGGTTTGTCTGCTGGCTTTTTCGTATACATTGGGGTTTCCTTTGCTAGTTATTTTAGCTGATTGGATTGGGTTTGGGGATCATATGGGTTGTTTTTGCATGCATATGTTGGTGTTGTTTACCCTGGTATACTTAGATATTGCAGCATGGAGTTTTATAGAATACCAACTTGGGCTTACCAAGTGATTTGTTTAAACAAGTTTTTCGTCATTGTCAAAGTGAAGATATCCAAGTACCAAGGGTCCCAAGTATCAAGGGTCTTAAGGAACCATAGCTCCTAGCGAACGATCAGTGTTCCTCCCAGGATCAGACGGAGTTTCTAAAGACCGATGAATCCCATTGGCGACTCGCATATTCCACAGGGGTCTAATCAGATAAAATATGTACACATGGTATCTCCCTCCAAAAAAAAGCCGAGAAAGACACGGACCGTCCGGGCTTCTCGGAGGCATACATCGGGTACATCGCATCTTTTAAAGCTTCTTGGCGTGGTCACGTGATACCGCGACTAAGCAGAGATTTGAGTTTTTTTTCAGTGGTTGGTAGACTGGATGGGAATAAGTCGGTAGTTGAGGTGGAGGACTGTGCTGTGAGAGGATAGGATAGGATAGGATAGGGCAAGGGAGGCAGCGTTTTTTTCATGTGATTTGGTGAGTTTGGGTGTGTGTGTGTAGGATGAATGGTATGGTGTCCTTTAGTTGGTGTGCTAGCTTTGTATGGGCGTAGTGTATAGGTTGAATTCATAGATTGATGGATAGACACTGCTCAGTATCATGTAACCGAAACAACCAAGCAAGACAATTCAAGCAGGAACACCCCACAAGTCAATATCCCCAAGTCATACGATTCATCTCTAGAACATACGTCGTCCTTCCCTGTCCCGGCATCCCAGTGGCGTGGTCTTCACTTCACTTGTCCTCTTCGGTTCCTGGCATACGACCTAGGCACCGCTTTTTTTTACAGAGGGTCGGGTCGGTCGGTGATTGGCGGGGCCCGAAGGGGCTTTTTCTAAGGTTGAAAGGGGAGTTTTTTTTTTAGGCGGTAGTGGTGGGTTCATGTCAGGCGGTTTTTTGGGGGGGATGGACGTGTGGATGGGATTTTGTTTTTTGTAACTTTTTTTTCTTTTCTTTTTTTTCGGTAGCTTGTTTGGCCCCTTAATTGAAGTTGGTAGATTCGTTTTTTTTTTCTTATCATCTTGTCGCGGTTGTCTTGGACTTCTTGTTTGTTGGTCTTTTGGACTTGTTTTAATACTGGGTCTTTGCGACGTTGCCTCTTTCTTCGTTCTTTCCTTTTCTTGACGTTACCTGTCTATTGCGATTTCTAAGTGGTTGACTTACATGATTGCCATTTTTTACACGTTACATTATCTACATGATATAATTATCGACATCTAATTCACAGTCGTATAAGCAACCTTTGTACCTTGCTATACGAGACTTTTCTCTTCTCTCTTGCTTCTCTTCGTATATCGTCATTATCGATCGAATCCTCACCCCTGAGATCCCTCGTCAAAATCCCAGTAAAACCCATCGAACCCACCGACCCGACCTCATCCGGACGAACCGCATAACCGAACCAAGTCTTCACGATCCTCGCATCCCCTCATTCTCAACCATGGCCCCCCGCACCCTCCCAATCATCACCAAGGCCGAAGTCGAGTCGCACACCGCCGCCTCGGCTTGCTGGATGACNGGTGATAAAGTATTCGACGTATCCTCCTTCATCGATGACCACCCCGGCGGCTCCGATTTAGTCCTTCAATATGCCGGGAAGGATATCGCCGAGATTCTCGCCGACCCCGTCTCGCATACCCACTCGGACTCGGCGTATGAAATCCTCGATGAATGTCTAATTGGTCGGCTAGGCGAACGTGCCGAGGGAGATGTCGGAGAACCACCGGAACCTGATATGGTGTTGGAAGATGGAAGATGGGTGCATGCGCGGACTGGTATGGCCACGGAAGAAGACTTGGATAAGGATACGGATATCTTAAACGACTTTAAGAAACACAAGTTCTTGGATCTGAGTAAACCGTTGCTTATGCAGGTTTGGCGTGGCGGGTTTAGTAAGCGGTTTTATCTGGATCAGGTCCATCGGCCGAGACATTACATGGGAGGAGCATCAGCGCCGTTGTTTGGAAATTTCTTGGAACCGCTTTCTTTGACGCCGTGGTATGTGGTGCCGATTGTTTGGTTGCCTACTGTTGCATATGCGTTGTATATCTGCTCGCAGGAACTTACTGCACAGAGTCTATTTAGCCATTGGTTGTTTGGATTCAGTTTGTGGTCACTGATTGAGTATGTGTTGCATCGGTTCTTGTTCCATCTTGATGAGTAAGTTTTATATCCTGTTACTACAGTGAATATGTCTCAAGAAAGACATTGTTTTGCTAACATGTTACTTCTATAGGTGGCTTCCGGATCATTCCGCAGCTTTAACTCTCCATTTCCTCCTTCACGGTGTCCACCACTATCTCCCCATGGATAAATACCGCCTCGTCATGCCTCCAACCCTTTTCGTAGTCCTCGCTACACCATTCTACCATCTCGCTCAAGCCATTTTCACCTACTCCTGGAGTGCCGCCACCGCTGTATTCTGCGGTGGTGTCACTGGCTACGTTGCCTATGATCTCACTCACTACTTCCTTCACCATCAGAACTTGCCTCTTTGGTACAAGAGTCTGAAGAAGTATCACTTGGAGCACCACTTCCTTGACTACGAAAACGGCTTTGGAGTCACGACTAGATTCTGGGATCGTGTCTTTGGCACTGAGTTGGTTGATGCGGGAAAAAAGAAAAAGCAGTAAATGCGGTGATTGGTTGTATAGAGTGAAGGTTGTGGTTGTATGTAATATGTAGGTGTTGATGGGCTTTCGCTGGTAGTTCCAGTGGTTGTTGTGGTTCTATGATTGATGAAAATTACGATACCTGTCGGCGTCTGGCGGGTTTAAGATGTGTGTATTGGTTGCGTTTAATTAGTTTCTCTGTACTTAATAATTATATTATATTGATATTTTGTTGGTCGTTTGTTGTGACATGTGTTTGACCGTATGATGTATACATGCTTATGTTTGTTTTTTCAGGTTTCTACCATGCATATTCAGCTGGAATGTGCATATACCAACATATCCGTGTCACACTTCTAGACTTTAAATGGCCAGATCCTGTCAATAAGCCGTCACACCAACTATGACAGCGCCTCTCAAACGGGACGAACCGCTGTCAGCAATAATTCAATCAGTAAAAACAAGTCCCCGGCTGATAATTCCATGCCGGACCCGTGCAGGACAAGGTAACAATGGTCTTTGTCACGTTGATGTTTCACTGGCGAGCAGGGCGTACAGAAGGGGATATGTACTTGACTATCATGTTTTGTTTCGTGGGGGTCATGACGTATTGTATGTATGTAGATACATGAATCGTCATAGACATGGGAATTTCGGTAGGGGCTTGTTGGATGGATATGTGAATTGCGGATTTGATTGGTTAGCCGGGTAACTGGGTATCCCCGGACTGTCAAGGACGGGATTGTCTTAGTGGGGAAGGAAAATACGACGGTAACTTGTTTTGTTGGATCAGACATCGTCAAGACAATGAAGAGAGACGAATCCGTCGGGCTAGTTGTTGGGACTGTGATGTGGCCTTTTTGGGGTGGTTTGTGTATGGAAGTCCTGATATGTCACAAATAACTTTATTCTTATGGGTGTCTAACTACCCACAATCTTACTATGCCTAGAATCATCACGGTACCTAAAAATCCATGTCTCACAAAAAGTGAAAATACGAAAAATGGACATGTATTCTACTGTCTGACAATATCTACACCCTGGATCATACATATATACATATCCACCCCAGAAAGGATAAAATACCTGCAGATATTCGGTTCCTCAATGCATGCTGAATACGGGGTACAGTAACGGGAAGCCACGGTGTTTCGCTCGCAGTGACGATGTTTGATGATTCGGTAGGGTGTGTGTTACTAGGTTTCCATGTGGTGATCGGCGGTGTTTGTGCGTGATTGGGTTGTAATTGAGTCGGGAAGGGAGCTGACAATGTTCGTAGGGATCTACAGATGGATTATTTTGGATTAGACTTTGTGTTTTTGATATCTTGAGTTGATTTTCTGGAAAACGGATACATGGCTTGTTCGCTAGTCAAAACTTGAACCTCCAAATATCAAAGACAATTCAATCACCATAGAAATCTCCAGATGTCATTCAGACCCTCTAAACAACGTCACAGTCAACATAATCTATTGATACTCTCAACCATGCAAGTCCTAGCTCATGTGTCCGTCCGCATCGACTCCCTGGCGCCGCCTAGGAGGCTTGAATATGCGAGTGGGGGGTGGGATGCTGCTTAATTACTTGCATCATGGCGCGGGTCGTCTGCGGGATAAACTGGTTGATGGAAGGGTGTCCTTGATTCCTTGGTTACCTTGACGCACAGATGGGTGTTTCGCGTCACCAATTATTGAGATAAAAACGCTCCATGAAAGTTTAATTCGACGTTTGTGTTTTGGAATTGTCGTATTTGAACATATCACGTGTGGTTGGTAACCCTCATGTGAAGTTACCATTTGATTAACCCTACAGAAAGACTGACGTCGTTTCTTTGAATGTGTAATCTGAAACGTCGCTTTGTTTGTGTGGCAAGCCAGGGATAAAGGATTTACGGCACAATGATAAAAAAGAAAAAAAGAAGGAAAAAATCCGATTCTAGCGAGGAGGAAACACGACGGTAACTTTGGGATGCACCAACTAATCAACTAGCCCAATGTATTGATTGTCCCTATTGAATTTATTGACGTTTTGGCCGTTAATTCAGGAACGGACGAATACACACTAAAAGTGAATCAACGCTTGGAAAATGGTTAAATATTGGTGTCTTCCTATCGAGCCTTGGTGCCTAGAATCTTAAACTNCTTTGAATGTGTAATCTGAAACGTCGCTTTGTTTGTGTGGCAAGCCAGGGATAAAGGATTTACGGCACAATGATAAAAAAGAAAAAAAGAAGGAAAAAATCCGATTCTAGCGAGGAGGAAACACGACGGTAACTTTGGGATGCACCAATTAGCCAACTAGCCCAATGTATTGATTGTCCCTATTAAATTTATTGACGTTTTGGCCGTTAATTCAGGAACGGATGAATACACACTAAAAGTGAATCAACGCTTGGAAAATGATTAAATATTGGTGTCTTCCTATCGAGCCTTGGTGCCTAGATTTTTAAACTAGACCCCGGATATACACTTTAGTACGGGGTTTAGCTCCATGATACTACTCTATCTTCAAAGCCTTCTGGAAGGTGTATAGTTTCTTCTTCATCATCGTTCATTGATCGGATCGATCGGCAAGGGTAGACGGAACAAAAGAAACAAGGGAACCCGTCAACCATTAAAGCCTGGCACACATATATGTCGTCCGTCATGATCCGGCCGAGTATCCCCGCCAATGTCTTTGATTCGTCGTGTGCAGAAATACCTAATGTAGCGGAACCATTGAGACCTTGCTTCTATTATGCGCTGAAAAAAAATCACACACGCGACGTCACCTTCTGTACCAAAATAGGTAAATCTTGAAGGATTTCTGACCGGATAAAGAGATGAGGAGAAAAGGAGGGGAACTATAGTTATAGTTTTTGTCAGCTGGGCGCAAATGTCATTGTGGATTGAATATGTATGGACATATGTATGCGCCTAGTTGAATGGTCTGGTCCCCGCTGTGGCGGTTGTAGACGAGAAATAAACGAATGTTCTGGCTTCACGGATTAGGTCGCATACATTACGGCTATGACGCATCTTGGCCACAGATAGGTGGCGAAAACTTTAGAGACAGACTACCATGATTGATAATTACAATAGAGGCTGCTCGTTTAGACGTGTCTGTAAAATTCTATCTGGAATGCGCCAATGCTTCTAGTGGTCAATTGATCGTATACACTTCCTATAATAAATCCCTGCTTATTCATCTGCACTCTGGCTTCCTAGTTACTGGTTCCAAGCGTTCGTGTGACAGTGACCCATGAAAACCCCTGTACTATAGTGGCCATTTCAGGGACTGCCCCTCTAACAGGTTAGTAGTCCTAGCGATATCTCCCTCTATATTCATGTCTTCCCTAGCACAACACCACTATAACCGTTTTCTCACAATTTTTTTTCTTCTTTTTTACTCTCTACGCATGTTCTTTCGCTTTTTTGTCGCCGTTGCTACATTGTGGACAGACAACGCATGTGCCTTGTCTGCACGGCCCAACACAAACGCGCTTCCTTACCCTTGATTTTCGCTCTTTCCCACTTCCATGTCCTGCAGGCTTAGCGCTCCTTGCTTTCTCCTTCTGCCACACCTTGACACGCATCAGTCTTTCCCTTTTACACCCTCAAACTTGACCAGAATCATCACCAATTCCGACAACGACATTTTTTCACCTTGTCCTTTGTCGCCTGGCTGGTTGAAAATCGCGGATCGCATCGCCTACATCTCAGAGAGGTGTATTCGTTGTGACCATATTCCACCGTTTTTTATTGTTATTTTCTTTCGTTTCTTTTTTCTCTCTGTCTGACTGTCTGACTGACTGGTCTTTTTGCATCTTTTATTCTTTTGCTATCTATTCTATGTACGCCCCCATCAACAACTTGGATTCCCGACTTTAACCGTTTCACTCTCTTGCTTTTGGTCCGTCATTTTCCATATCAACCGAAAANAGAGAGGTGTATTCGTTGTGACCATATTCCACCGTTTTTTATTGTTATTTTCTTTCGTTTCTTTTTTCTCTCTGTCTGACTGTCTGACTGACTGGTCTTTTTGCATCTTTTATTCTTTTGCTATCTATTCTATGTACGCCCCCATCAACAACTTGGATTTCCGACTTTAACCGTTTCACTCTCTTGCTTTTGGTCCGTCATTTTCCATATCAACCGAAAATCTGAATATTCTGTTGACATCCGCTATTCTTAAGCACCACTATCGCCTTGTTCATCAACGCTATCCTTATTACAAGCGACCGGCGAATATACCTCAATTTTCACTGGTCCATCATCACCACATCAGGCCTCATCACCCCATTGTTCCAACACAGTATTGGCTCCACTCGGAAACTGCTTTCACAGCCCAACTGATCGATTAATCTCAAACGACTGCGCATTTTCTGCCTTCACGAACGAACACAATCACGGCCTTTGATTTCCGACCATCCGCTCGTCTCACAACCTCACGCCTCCGATTGTCTGTCATTTTTCGTGTACCCCATTCACCTCGGTACTCCACCCCTTTCACTATTTGCGTCAACATACGTTCTCTTGCGCGCGCTAGTGATTTTGGTCATTGTTGCGTCATCAATTCCTTTTGCGACATCTTCAATCTAACCATACCATCAAAAAAACACACTTGGGCGCTGTCTCATTTTACCGCGCCAATATATTCGCATCATCGGTCGACATAATCCAGGGTTGAATACCCTTTCTTCCTATTTGTGCCCAACCATTTCGCATCACTTTGCGCTTTTTCACGTCTGTTCTTGACGAAAATCGCGCGTTCTCGACTGGTTACGAGGCACTCATTTTGTTACGCCAGCTGCCGACAGAACATCTCTTCTGTTCGGCTCTTTCAAAATAATCAAGTTGGCGTCTCCAGCAGATCCAGGCACGACCGTCCTCTTTGGCGATAGCCTCTTTGAGGAGTCAGGCCTGGAACTTAATAAACAAAGCCACGAAAACGTTGCTTCCTTAGACCTCGAAATCGTACATAAACATTTCTTTGACACGGACGATTTCGAAGACGACGAAGACGACGATCTAGTAGTTGACCTAAGATCGTCAACCTTGCCACTGGCAGGCAATATGGAGGACGAAATACTCACAGACGACAAGAGGCGCGTGAAGGTGTACGAGCTTCGCAACAATGATTGGTTCGATCGCGGCACCGGCCTTTGCACTGCCGGCTTATTCAAGGCCGATGACGCAGAAGACGAAGTACCACAAATTCTCGTCGACTCGGAGGAGAAGATTGGCGAAAGCTTGTTATCGACAACCATTACCAAAGATGACGGCTTCCAGAAGCAACAAGGTAGGTTCACTTTTGTACCGGACAGCTATGTACATCGAAAGACATGATCACTGACTATAGTTCCCTAACAGAAACACTCATTGTATGGACCGATCCACAATCAGGCCAAGATATGGCTTTAAGTTTTCAAGAAGCAGATGGTTGCTCCATAGTTTGGAGGTTCATTTCCGAAATTCAATCCAAGTTTCCAATGGATGACGGTATGGACGACGATGTTTCCATGGGAATGGACACTATGCCACAGATTAACCTGCCACAGGCCACTTTGGCAGATTTGGCAGACATTGAGCAGACCATCAAGTATATGGGCCAACAAACACAAACCCACGACGTACTGGTCAAAACTTTGATGAACGACAATTATATCCNGTGAAGGTGTACGAGCTTCGCAACAATGATTGGTTCGATCGCGGCACCGGCCTTTGCACTGCCGGCTTATTCAAGGCCGATGACGCAGAAGACGAAGTACCACAGATTCTCGTCGACTCGGAGGAGAAGATTGGCGAAAGCTTGTTATCGACAACCATTACCAAAGATGACGGCTTCCAGAAACAACAAGGTAGGTTCACTTTTGTACCGGACAGCTAAGTACATCGAAAGACATGATCACTGACTATAGTTTCCTAACAGAAACGCTCATTGTATGGACTGATCCACAATCAGGCCAAGANGAGCAGACCATCAAGTATATGGGCCAACAAACACAAACCCACGACGTACTGGTCAAAACTTTGATGAACGACAATTATATCCCAAGACTGACCAAGATATTCGAAGAGGCTGAAGAAGGAAACTTGTTAAAGGATTTGCACATTCTTTGCCGAATCACAAAGGAGTTGATTCTTTTGAATGACACCTACATAATAGAGCAAATGGTAACGGATGAGTGTATCAACGGCGTTATCGGCGCGCTCGAGTACGACCCAGACTTTCCCACACAAAAGGCTTCTCACCGCGAGTGGCTCAACGGACAGGGCAGATTCAAGGAGGTTGTCAAGATTTACAACGACCGTATTCAGAACAAGATCCACCAGACCTACCGCATCCAGTACCTGCGCGACGTTGTTCTTGCCCGCATCCTCGACGACAACAACTTTTCAGTTTTGAACGGCATCATCTTTTATAATCAAGTTGAGATCGTACAGCACATTCACGAGGAGCCGTCAATTTTGGAAGACTTGTTTAAGTACTTTGGCCCATCAATCACCGACACCGCCAAAAGACGAGATGCTATCATCTTCATCCAACAATGTTGTGGTATTGCCAAGAACTTGGAGCCCCCTACCCGTGCCGCGTTGTATAATAAGTTTCTCGCCCATGGTTTGCTGAGCGTCATTAAGTTTGGCCTTCAAAGTCAGGACGTCGCCATCCGCGTGAGTACTATTGAGATTTTGAGTTCCATGATCGACCATGATGCGCAAATGGTTCGTAATATGATGTATAAGCAAATCATCGACGGTCAACCATTACTCCTGGATAGTATCATTGACTTGCTTTTGGTCGAGACCGATTTGGGTGTTAAGAACCAGATCTCCGAGGCCATTCGCTTGCTTCTTGATGTCGTCCCTTGTAATCCCATACCTGCATATCCACCACAGATGATGCGTCTGAGTCCAGAAATAGCGCTTGCCCTTAGGCAGCGAGCGCAACAGGACCCTCTTCCTGCGCAGGAGGACTTCATCCACCATTTCTACGAAAACTCAGCAGAACGCCTTTTCAAACCTTTGATCTCGCTGGATGAGAAGGAGACGATGGACTTTGAGTTGAACGAGGCGGCTCTTTTCAACTATCTGATTGAAATGTTGCTGTTCTTCCTTCGCCAACATCGACAGTGTAAGGCATTTGTTGTCACTCATGAGATCCCAATGAAACTCATGCGCCTGTTGAAGGCACCACAAAAGCATCTCCAGCTGATTCCAGTTCGTTTTGTGCGTCACATGTTGGCCATGAAGATGGATCATTGCACGCTGTACTTGACTACGCGGGATGCTTTTACACCGATCATTGAGCATCTAAAGTCTATCTTACCGCGGGACAACATCATCAGTTCGGCATGCTTTGATGTGGTGGACTACTTGAATCGCGAAAAGATTCACAGTGTTGCTAAGTACCTTGTCGAGAANTTGTTGTCACTCATGAGATCCCAATGAAACTCATGCGCCTGTTGAAGGCACCACAAAAGCATCTCCAGCTGATTCCAGTTCGTTTTGTGCGTCACATGTTGGCCATGAAGATGGATCATTGCACGCTATACTTGACTACACGGGATGCTTTTACACCGATCATTGAGCATCTAAAGTCTATCTTGCCACGAGACAACATCATCAGTTCGGCTTGCTTTGATGTGGTGGACTACTTGAATCGCGAGAAGATTCACAGTGTTGCTAAGTACCTTGTCGAGAAGCACCGTGGATATTTTGATGACCCTGCTCTCAAGAAGTTCCACGCTTTCAAGACTATGCTCAGCCAATATGAAACCAGCAAGGCTTTTACCCAACCTCTACCTCTATCTAACTACGATCTCATCATGAGGGGGATTTCAGAGCAACAGCAACGTCACTCCCCCGAGGCCAGAGAGACACCTAGCCCCACAGAGAACATGACGTCTGAGTCTATGTACAGTTTATCTGGAGATCAAGATCTTGATGAGGCTGTTATTTCGCCTATAGCGGCTGAGCCACAAAGTCCTAAGCAGCCTCTGTCTAACCTAGTGGAATACCCATCAGACGATGATTCAGATGAGAATTCTGATCTGGAGTTTGTGGATACGGCGCAGGCGCCTTTGGAACTGGATGTTAGTCCCGATGCTGACGCTCCAACCAAAACTGAAGAACCAGAAGAGTCTGCTGAACCAGCAGAGCCATCATGTTCAACAGAACAAACAGACACCACACAGACAACTACCTCATCACCACCAAGGACTGATGTTGGAGCCTCTCCAGATTCACCACATACTCCGGAGAATAACGAGAGCGAGCCAGATCCAAAACCACTCATTAGTGAAGTTGCCTCGTCTACGCCACCACAGATTTCATCTGATGCTGTTGAATCTACGCCATCACCAGGGACTCCACCAACACCGACACAGGTAGTTACCCCACCAGAGCGCTCTTCAGAGAAGCGCCGTCGTGATGAGGAAGAAGACGAGGAAGTAGCTTCTACTATAAAACGGAGACTATCTTCATCATCTATCAACTCCAATAACAATGGGAAGATGCTCAGACATAAGAAGAGCTTTGCGGCAAACCCAAACGGCGGTGGTCCTAATAAGATTGGGATGAAGGTTTCACAGGCGCCGGTGACTACCGGTGGTTCGGGGGGTTCAGATACAGAGTAGAAGGATAATGGAGTAAGCTGGTATGCTATGGTAAGGTGGTTGACGTTGATACCCAAGGATATTCAATGCATGATGCCCTTTTTGTTATGTTTCCATCCATTGTTATTCACTAGTCTTGTTTGTCTGTTTACTTACTCGGGCGTTTGATTTTTGGATTGTTTTTGTTTCAAGGCGTTGGGTTTCTTTTTGGGGATGAGAGGATGACGGTGTTGTGTGTTTTGTTACACACTGAAATGATCTTGAAGGTACATACAAAATAGCGTAGAACATTTTAATGTCTAACTTGGTTCAGTCCATATATTACATGTCTAACAAACAAAATTCTATCCAACCAAAAGTAAAAGTAGCAGCGATGTGCATAAGCCCAAGTTTACAGGAGTTCTCTCCGACTGTACAAACCGGCCATCCACCGAGCTCTTAGAAGAACCAGACCTAAAGCCATCTTGATCGAGTCCTTGACCAAGTTCACTTTACTACCCCCAACCTCATGCCAATTAACAGGAACTTCGGCAACACGTATTCCCATAGTCGTCCCAATAACATTCCCATCTTTCCCCATCACCGGCGCCGGCGGCGAACTCTCCGCAAGCATCAACATCTCAATATCAAAAATCCACCCTTCCGTCCGCATATAAGGAACAATATGCGGTAAAGCCTGTCTCGTAAACAACTTGAACCCGCACTGAGTATCTTTAATGCGACTAGTCGCCGCAGGAGTCAAGATGGTCAAGACAAAATGGAAGCCACGCATAAGGAAATTCCGAAGCGCCGAACGTTTCAAGGTCCGCGGGTCTTTTACCAGGCGCGCGCGCGATCCAATTGCGATGCCGCGGTGGGCGCCGTCGGAGACCGCTTCGACGGCGGAAACTAGTTTTGCGAGATCAGAGAATTTGGTGGCGCCGTCGGCGTCGGCGAAGAGGATGTGGGCGCCGCGAACGTGGCGGAGGCCGTGGGTTACGGCGCCGCCTTTGCCGCGGTTGGGGGAGAGTTGGATGACGCGGAGGATGCCGGAGAGGTTGTTTTCGTGGGCGAAGGTGGTGGCGAGGGAGACGGTGGTGTCGGTGGAGCCGTCGTCTACAATTAGGATTTCGTAGCCGCTTGTCGGGGAGGCGGTGCGGCCGTATACGGAGTCGAGGTAGGTGATTGCTTCGTGGAGGGTGGGGAGGATGCGGTGGGTTTCATTGTAGGCGGGGAAAACGACGGAGAGTTGGACGGTGGCGGGCTCGATGGGCTCGGAGTCGGGAATGTAGAATTCGCCAATGTGGAAGTTTTGAGATTGCAGATGGCGGGGGTCTTTCTTCCAGGCGTCGAACCAGCAGGGGAGAGGGGCCGGTGGATCGGATGGGGTAGAGAGGAATTGTTTCTCGGAGGGTGTGGGATCTCGAGGGC
>JSUI01006309.1:0-37212 GCA_000833645.1 Huntiella omanensis | reverse complement strand
GTAACGGTTTCCGAACTTAATCTTGCCGAGCTCCTTGAGACGGGTCATCTGCCATCTGATCATGCTGTCGTAGTATGGGTTGGCGGTGGTGGTGACGAACGAGCGGCGCCAATCAGCACGGGAGCCGAAGGCGGTAAGATCGCGCTGGGCAATCGGGGGGAAGAACTCAAGCCAGTGGTTGACGTCGGCGAACTTGTGAATCTCCTCCTTAGGGATACCAGAGGCGGCCATGATTTGGAACTGGTACTTCATCTTGGCAGTCTTGGCGACCGACTTGGACTTCTTGGTGCTGAACTTGGTGACATCCTCCTTCTTCACGGGAGCCGCGGCGGGAGCAGCAACCGTCTCGCTTTCGGCTTCGGGGTCGTAGCCGGAGAAATCCTTGCCGAACATGCGAATCTCGTTGACAAGCTTGTCGGCGCAAGCCTTGATGGGCATACCGGAGACGTGGAAACCGAGGGGGGTGAGGGCACGCTTGCCCTGCATAGCAGCGACCATACCGGTGAACTCTACCTTGGAGATAGAGAAGGCGTGACCGGCGTGCAGGTTACCGTTCCTATGTGTAGTAATCAGTACATGCTGTATCGGTGGGCGACGATGATTCTGGACGAGTATTAACGGATGTTACGCACATGTAAGGGTAGGCCATGCATCTATAGACAACAGGTTAGTATAGTTTTTAGTGCCAAGTTTGTACACAGCAAATGAGACTTACCCAAAGAACTTGGGGTGCTTCTTGCGAACTATTGTCTCTCGTCAGCTCCATGACCTGATATATGCTGATTCTTGGCGCAACGCCATGGTCCATATACATACGCTCCTCGGGGCTCATAGCATCAAGCGGAATCTCGTCGATAGAAGGGGCATTAGGCTGGAAGACCTTCTCGTTGGCCCACTTCTCCTGGCACTTCTTCTCCCATGCTGTAAGTTTGTCGCGCTTCTCGGTCTGTATCGCAAAAAGTAGGTATCAGGTTAGATGCTGGCTATTCTGTAGAGACAAGATGGAATGCTTACACCCTTCAACTCCTTGGTCTTGTTGATTGTGAGGCCTTCCATGGCCTTGGTGGGAGCTGCCATTGTGCGATTTTCCGAGTTGGTCGACTTTTCGAGAAACGTTCGATTCAACAAGTTGAAAATGCTGATGTTCCCTAGTAGCAGCAAAATCAAAATGACGAGAGAGTTTAGATTCCTATGTCGTGAGTAACGAAAGTTGGTGGGGTAAAATAATCCCTGTAACCATTTAAAGAGCAGGATGCTGAATAGAAACGTGAATTAAAACCTGGCTTTGTGGATTTATCTTGAAGAGTTTCTTGGTGTTGATCAATACAAAGGTTCACTATGTGTCACTTGTTATAGATATTACTGTGGTATGTTTCTTGCTAGTCACTTTTCCCAATATATCCATCATCATTGTGTCTGTCAACTATCAACTTTAAAGTGCCTGCATTGAGTCATCAAACTTGGTCGTATTTCTGTGATTAGGGTTATACACAGTGTATTAGGGTCTTTCCAAAAGTGGCTCCACTTTATGTATCGGTGCTCTAGCCAACTACAGGTCTTCAAACACATCCACCGAGACTAAAGCGACGGATCTAGATCTATAAGACGGAACACTCCGACAGCATGTTGTCCACTAAAGCACGGCCTCTTGTTCAACGGACCCGGGCTATTGTCCGGGCCTCTGAAACGGCCGCAGCCGAAGCTTTGGAGGTGGAGAAATCACGGGAAGCGTTGAGGCAGCGCACTTTGATTGGAGAGGAATTTCAACGTTTGACTACTCAATATCCTGCCAAAAAAGCATGGCCTCCAGATTTCACTCAACTGAGCCCACAGAGACAGTTTTCCTTTGAGAAGAGGTGGAAAAGGAGGATAATGCAAGCTCACCAGGCCCATTCTATGGACAAGCAGGCCCGGTTATGGCAATATTTCATTGCTTTAGGTAGGTCGACAGTCGAAGCGTACATTTGAATAGCAAGACTAATGTAATACCTATAGCTATCATTGCTTATGTCCTTGCTTATGGAGAATTCGAGTGGAATGGAGAACGCCACAGATTCATGACTGAAGTATGGTTATTTACTATAACTGAGTGGGAACAAAGATTGTGAACTAACAAATCACATAGGCTAAACATCGTTTCGGTTATCTCTGGGGATATATGGAACCAGACCAAAAGAACGTTCGCCACGAAGATGTTATACATGTCATTGCCAAGGACCGGAAAGACAGAGCAGATGCCAAAAGAGTTCGCGAAGGGGCTTCTACCTCTGTCGAAAGGTCATAATCATGAATACCCCTCACTACTACAGAATGGCCACAATACAGCGGCATCACTAACAGAAGGAGAACAATCAGCCTCCGATACTTATTTGTACAATATACGAACCTTTTCATGGTAGTGTTTTTTCACTCGAGCATGATGTCAACAAGAATAAGACTCTATTAGGAACATCATAACGTCATAAAAAACAGTAAATGCATACATTACCTACCTGGCCACCCGAACCCACGACCCATAGCTGTCACCGAATTAGCCTTCTCATTAACCGGTCTCTTTGCCACGGTACCAAGAGCCCGTACACCTTGAACTATTCTGTCTAGATTTGTCTCCACCACCACACCTCCCACAATCATCTCAGCCAAGGCAGCATGTAATGTCTCGAAGTTGAAGATGAGATCCAGCTCACATACGTTTTCAAATAGCCGGTCAAGAACCTCCACGTAAACTTGAATCAAGTCGATCAACGCCAATGGTGACTCTGTAGCTGTGGTAATCACAATAAAGTACAAAGTCGCATAGTTCCGGTAGGTAACGATAGATGGGACGTCATTAGCTGACATTCCCTCAGTGGATGATGGTGCAAGTAAGGGCGGCAGGGGAAGAAAGTTACAGCTTCCTGCTGGACGGGAAGAAACAAGTGAGAATATCTCTGATATCAGTTTTTGTTGGATGCTCGTATCCTATCAACATATTAGTTGACCGTACTCAAGAGTCGTTAGATGGAATGCACTCTTACCAACTGTGTGTAAAACTTGGTAAGCCGAGGCTGACCCTGGCCATTGAAAACAAGAAAGGCGTTGATCATGGTTGATTCGGACTNTAACGATAGATGGGACGTCATTAGCTGACATTCCCTCAGTGGATGATGGTGCAAGTAAGGGCGGCAGGGGAAGAAAGTTACAGCTTCCTGCTGGACGGGAAGAAACAAGTGAGAATATCTCTGATATCAGTTTTTGTTGAATGCTCGTATCCTATCAACGTATTAGTTGACCGTACTCAAGAGTCGTTAGATGGAATGCACTCTTACCAACTGTGTGTAAAACTTGGTGAGCCGAGGTTGACCCTGGCCATTGAAAACAAGAAAGGCGTTGATCATGGTTGATTCGGACTGTTTTAAAGCCACTCGCTTTCTCTTATCGAACCAAAAATAATGTCTTATATGAAACCCAGTAGCCTTTGTTGCGTAGGCTGCTTGATATGTTCGACAATGAAGACTTACGGAGACACAGCATAACAAATGTGGCTTGATGTGGCGTCTCCTACATGGTAAACCCTTGTTCGTTGGGGTTAGTGTGTCACAATGATTTTATCATAACACTAACGAATTAGATGCTCGCGAATGAGAAGATGGTCAATTCAATCCTACCGATCTTCAATCTCATGCAATAAGGTTGATCCAAAAATATTAATCACTACATTTCAAAGCTACGTCTTTCGTAACTAGTCGTCATGTCTGCAGCCCGTTCCGTCTTCCGGGTGTCACGCGTTGTTGTTTCTCGGTCTGGTCAATTGGCACCAGCTTTATGTCGCTTGACAGCTCACCATTCGCCCGTCACATGCCGGCTTATTTCGACTACATGCGCTGTTCGACAATCCCCGCCAACCGCTGTAGGCGCGGCACCCTCCGGTCTGGTTGCCAAGGCCATGACTGATGGCGAATACCATGACATTTCCGACGAGTATCTAGATCGTGTATGCACAAAGTATGAAGATCTTCAAGATACAAGAGAAGATGTCGACGTTGAGTTCTCGGTAAACTTGTCCCCATTCTCTCGGCTCAAGCCAGGTCTGATCTCTCAAAAAGAAACACTAACAAAGAATATAGAGCGGCGTTCTCACCATTTCTATGGTGAAGCTTGGAACTTACGTCATCAATAAGCAGCCCCCTAACAAGCAAATTTGGCTCTCATCTCCCATAAGTGGCCCAAAGCGGTACGACTATGTGGAGTCCGTCGATGGCGGCGACTGGATTTACCTCCGAGACGGGTCGTCGTTGACCGAACTATTGAATCAGGAGACGGGGGTCAATGTTGCCGAGCCTTGAGAGCTTGAACTTTTTACGGGTGATATGGTAAAATTCGGCCGTGTATTTGTCTGTATAATAGTATCTAATTGCCGAGATAGCGACTGTTATCCGGAAGAAAAATCCAATGGATGGCTCCTTCTGTCATGTTAATTGTTAGGGTTACTACCCCGCATACACACGACTGCATGCTTACAAGCTTAAAGACCTGGACCCAGGTAGAGAAAAGGCAGGATCATCGCCAGATCACGTGACGGTAATCCACAAACAGTAATTCAGGATGCCAAGTGGGTGTTTGCACAGGCACATTCGACGAGGTTGTCGTAGGCTGTATCACTATTCCTAGTTGATAGTTCCCAGTTGGATCACATGTGAAAGACGCTCAGTGATAAGGATCCATGACAGGTCACGAAGGTGCACACATCTTTTACGAGAACGCTATTGACGTTTTACAAAAGGCCATCTTACAAAGTGTTGTAAAACTCAATTNAGAGAAAAGGCAGGATCATCGCCAGATCACGTGACGGTAATCCACAAACAGTAATTCAGGATGCCAAGTGGGTGTTTGCACAGGCACATTCGACGAGGTTGTCATAGGCTGTATCACTATTCCTAGTCGATAGTTCCCAGCTGGATCACATGTAAAAGACGTTCAGTGATAAGGATCCATGACAGGTCACGAAGGTGCACACATCTTTTACGAAAACGTCTATTGATGTTTTACCAAAGGCCATCTTACAAAGTGTTGTAAAACTCAATTGAGAATAAGCCATGAGATCAGTAATGAGTTTGTGCATCTCAGGCTCAAGCTCACCACCTTGAATGAATGAGAGCCGCATGATGAAATACTCAAAAGAGTTTTCACCTTTGCGTGGATGTGGGGTCACCTGAATGGCCAAGTTACAAAACAGGAATCTCATTGGGCTCGGATTGAATCGGGTAATGAGTGCCCAAGATGCCGTTAAAATAACTTATAGGCGCTAGTCTTGGTATCAGTGGGGCTCTTTGGTTCCGCTTCAGCACTGAGTTAGCGTCCATGGCCCGTTTCAAGGCTGCTCCCCACACCCGAAGTTCAGGACCGATGTTCTATAAAGTGGTAAATAACACGCTGTAAAGCGTGTTTTGTGGCCTCAGGTATCCACTTTGTTCCAGTAGGACTCCTTAGTGATGCAGTTCAGTGCAAAATTGAAATAGAAGGATACAGAGGTAGTGGACGTTCATTGGCTAATGCCCCACTCTTTCCGACAATCCCTGACAACGGGAAGAATCGCTCAGAGCTCTCTACTGCGGAGTGGAAAAAAAGCCTCCTCCTCTAGCAGGATTTTCTCCCCATCCTTTCTATTTCTTCCTTTTCCTCTCCTTTCTTTTTTCCTTTATAGCTTCCAGTCGGACGTTCGACTTTCTATCGTTGACCACTCTCCCCTCAAACCTTTTTTTCACACAAAAACCGTCACAATGTCTGACAAGCCTCAAACCGTTCTGGGCATGCCCGTAAGTTTCTCTGCTATCCCTGATGGGAAAGATGACAGCCCCGCGATCCGAAGATCAGTTCCAATTGAATTATTCGCCTCCCCATTGTTTGCATGACGATTGCATTAATGGAAACATGGGATATTTGATGAGGAACCGGCTTGGTTGAAAGATTTCGGCGTGTCAATTGGGCTGGTGATACCCAAGTCGCGATAGGCGAGACGTCGATATTGACAACATGGCTCCTGGGAACGGACGGGCGTTATCAATTCCATCAATATCTTCAGTTTGATAACATGCTAACCAATGTTTTTCTTATAGCCTTTCCTGGCTGACTTCCTCAGTATGTCTAACCTATTCCATCGATAACGACAACACACATAGACACGCGTTCGCTTTATCGCTGCGTTTTCCCATACCACAACAAGCAACACAAACTCGAATGGACACGTACTAACCAATTGAATAGTGGGTGGTGTCTCCGCCGCTGTCTCCAAGACTGCTGCCGCCCCCATTGAGCGTGTCAAGCTTCTGATCCAGAACCAGGTATGTTTTACTGTTTTCAGGCTCAACAGTACATTCAACTAACCAATGGTTCTTCAAAATCTATAGGATGAGATGATCAAGCAGGGTCGTCTTGACCGCAAGTACGCCGGCATTGTCGACTGCTTCAAGCGCACTGCCGCTGATGAGGGTGTCATGTCCCTGTGGAGAGGTAACACCGCCAACGTTATCCGTTACTTCCCCACCCAGGCCCTGAACTTCGCCTTCCGTGACAAGTTCAAGAAGATGTTCGGCTTCAAGAAGGACCGTGACGGTTACGCCTGGTGGATGGCCGGTAACCTGGCTTCCGGTGGTGCTGCTGGTGCCACTTCTCTGCTGTTCGTCTACTCCCTGGACTACGCCCGTACCCGTCTTGCCAACGACGCCAAGTCCGCCAAGAAGGGTGGTGAGCGCCAGTTCAACGGTCTGGTTGACGTCTACCGCAAGACCCTGGCCTCTGACGGTATTGCCGGTCTCTACCGTGGTTTCATGCCCTCCGTCCTGGGTATTGTCGTTTACCGTGGTCTGTACTTCGGTCTTTACGACTCCATCAAGCCCGTTATCCTTGTCGGCCCTCTTGCCAACAACTTCCTGGCTTCTTTCGCCCTGGGTTGGACCGTCACCACCGCTGCCGGTATCGCCTCTTACCCTCTTGACACCATCCGTCGTCGCATGATGATGACCTCTGGTGAGGCCGTCAAGTACAAGTCTTCCTTCGACGCTGCCAAGCAGATTATCGCTGCTGAGGGTGTCAAGTCCCTGTTCAAGGGTGCTGGTGCCAACATTCTCCGTGGTGTCGCCGGTGCCGGTGTCCTGTCGATCTACGATCAGCTCCAGGTCATCCTCTTCGGCAAGGCCTTCAAATAAGCGTCTCGCCCCTCGGGATACTCGAGTTGAGTGTAGAGGACTTGGCGAAGTCTGCTAGGCCGGACCTTTTGTATGACTAAGTTTGCTGTTAATAATTTTTGGCGGGCTTGTTGTAGATTTGGGACATTTTTTTTTGGTTTGGTAGGTGGCTGCTAGGTTTGGTGGTGGTTGTGTGACTGGTTGATTGGACGGAGTGTACATGCCAAAACGGCTTGTGCTGCTTTTGTCTGTGTGTATAACAAACTCATTCAAAAAGAAGTGCATTTTCAACCATTATTTGAAGATATCTTGTGCGTGTGTGTATATTTGAGTGTGTTTGTTGTTGTGAAGAGAGCGCGAATGCCCCCTGTAATCGTTTTTCCTTTTTGGGTGAAGATGACTAGCTTTCTAGAAGGTTTTTGTGATTGTTGACATGTTTTGTTCTTCTTTACTACCTTCAACTAGACAAAAATCATCGAAATGGCACCAAATGATCAAGGAAACGATACTAAGGCAAAGATTCCCGAGCAACTTTTGACGCGTATTCTTCATGAAATGTTTGAAAAAGAGGGCACTCGCATTACCAAAGACGCGAACCGGGCAATGGGCAAATTTGTGGAAACCTTTGTTACTGAGGCTCTGATGAGGGCTAAAGCCGAGCGTGATGGAAGATATGTCGAGGTACGTTTAGTATTGAAAGATGTCTACTGTATTATATGATTACTAACGTTTGGATATAGGTCGAAGATCTGGAAAGACTTGCGCCTCAGTTGTTGTTGGACTTTTAGTTTTGGTACAGTTTTGATGACATTTTGATGATTCCAGGAATCTGTGCTTCAGCGTTGTTTGAGATATGTCAGAATGATAGGGTTATCGTGGGTTATATTGATATCCAGTTAATGTTCAAGTTTCCGTATTCTACGATGGGATCTGATTTACACGATGACTTGGTGACTTGACAGTGAAAGACATTCATAGTGTTTTGTTATAAAACGGCTTGATTCCGGGCCGTCTTGGACAAAAAAATGGACTTCTTGGACAGGGCGGTATATGAAACAAAAAAGATGGATTTAAGGTTATGCGTAACCGGGGACTAACGAATAGGAGGAACCATGTGAAACGATTAAGATAGTCTCGGACTCGATTCTCATGATGTAGTCAGGAATATCACTGGATGTAAGATACAATATGGCGGCTGTGAAAAAGGAAAGCGGTTATGGAGGTGGCTGTTTAGGTGTCAAGTTAGGATCTTGCAACAGCCGTTTTGTCAGTGATTGGGTGAGTGACGATCTATTGGTCCTTATGGATGTCAACCGGTATTAACATTCATGCAACAGGAACATGTATATCCGGTATCACAATGACCGGCTGTGATAACCGTACACACAATAGACAATAAATTTGTGTATATCTACTTCCACTTATACAGTCGGCACTGATTCTCCCGTCTTGCACCCCTTTAAGCGACATTTAACGTTTGAAAGAAAGCCCAAGCTCAATCCAAAATTTCCCCCAAAAACGCCTAGAAACGTCCGTTCACATCGACAACATTGGTAGCTGTAAGTGGCCCAGGGGCCAAGGAAAAGACCTGGTCCGTCCAAGGCATGGTCCGCGCCTCTCTTGGTGTTTCAAGACGATGCACGCCGGATACCTGATGATAGAACAGGGAGTCATTTGGGTATATAGACTTGATAGTTCGCTGTTGTTTGATCTTGGTTCTCTCTTTCTTTCTTCTTCAGTAACGCCAGTCGTCACCAATTCCATTAACTTCAACTTCATTTCTCGGGCTAGACCCTCAGCGCTAGACGCCTTTACTATTCACATTCACATTATCAACATCATTGCAGTTTCTTTGGAAGCGGTTCTATTCAAGACACGACCTTTTTTCTATATTTAATCTTCTTTATTTCACACACATATAACCGCCAAAATGCAGTTCAAGTCTATGATCCTTTCCGCTCTGGCCGCCGCCTCGGTTGCCGTTGCTACTGGTAAGTTCCCGACTTGGTAACCTCAAAATACATGGACATATCTCTAACATCTTCTAGAATCCTCCAGCGCCACCAAGACCGCCACCGCCGCTGCTAGCACTGGCACTGGTATCCAGACCTTTGCCGTCCGCGTCGGTATGGACGGAACTGGCAAGACTGTCCTCAAGTTCTCTCCCGATAAGATCACCGCCCCTGTCGGTTCCGTCGTTCAGTTCCAGTTCATGGCTGGAAACCACACCGTCACCCAGTCTACCTTTGATAGCCCCTGTGTTCCTTCTGACGCCACTGGTGCTACTGGCTTCCACTCTGGTTTCGTCCCAGCTAATGCCTCGCTTGCTAAGGGTGAAATCCCCGTGTACTCTATCACTGTCAACGACACTAAGCCCATCTGGCTGTACTGTGCCCAGGGCAAGCATTGCCAGAGTGGTATGTCCATGGTTATCAACGAAAACACTGCCGCCAACGCTTCTCGCTCGCTCACTGGCTACCAGTCTCTGGCCTCGTCCGTCGCTACTGCCAAGGTCCCCTCCAAGGTCTCCGGTGGTACTTCTGGTTTGGCTCCTGCTGCTGGTGCTGGTAGCGCCGCTAGCTCTGGTGCTGCTAAGGGTACCTCTGCTGGCGGTGCCAAGGCTACCGGTTCTGTCAACGGAACTAACCCTATTGCTACTGCTGCTGCGGATAGAATGGCTGTTCACGGTCTTTTGGCTGCCGGTGCTGCTGTTCTCTTGCTGTAAATTGTTTAGACGGTTTATGGGGGAATCGGGGGTTTGGCAATCAGGGCCTCGTAAGGCTTGTTTCTTTTTGGATTTTTTAATTTTCGGTTCTATTTTTTGTGTGTAAAGTAATACAAGGATTATTCAAGCATACTTGGTTTTCGTAAATGTGTTATTGAATGTTTGCTTGTGATGCTTTTGTTCTAGACTAACTGTGTATTGAGCACAACTACATGTTGGGCTTGTGTACATGCATGCTTGTCGCTCCAAACATGGTGGCGTGTGGAACACCCACAGAGGCAAAGAGAGCCATAGGGAGAAGGAAAGACTCACACTGACCAGAGCAGCATGAGCAAAATCAAAGAAGGAAATAAGAAAATCCGCAAGGTACCTGTTATATCGTCGTGAGTCTCAACAGCTGCAACTGTTGTGAATGTGTAAAAGAGTCGTCCCTTGCGGGGATTGTCAACAGATGCATAAGAGAGTCGTTGTATAGACTACACAGTTCCCCTAGGATCCTCAAAAAGCCGCTTGCGCAAAGTATCAATACTCTAGTTAAAGGGCAACCGTCCGAAGCTTCGTCAAAGACCCATTGGGCTCTAATGCTATTCCCTTCCGCATCGTTGTCACTCGTCTTCATTACCGATTCGTCTACGTTTCCCGTCAGTCCCTAGAAAGAGCCTCAACTTTCTTACTCCCGACGCCCTTGTGCTCTAGTACCTACAAACTTTTCCATTACTTTCATCGTTGTTAATAGTAGAGATATCGGGTGCTACGTATCAGACTCCTTCTAGTCTCGAGCGGCCTTGCCCGGGTTGAGCATCAGAATGGCTTTGGACTCCTTCAAGACAGTTGGCCGGTAATGGTAATAAAACGACTCTCGTGCGGGCCTAGCTATCCACACATGAACCTTAAATCCAGCATCGCGGAGAAATCCAGGTAGGATATGGTCGGTGCCGTCAACCTTCCATGATCCTGTGTCCTTGAGCGCCTCGGCAAATTGCGCAGAACCAACATCACAGTCGATTCTCCATTCAGGTACAGACGCACGAGCGTATGTGGGTGGTGGTTGTGATGGTACAGCAACGGAAAAGAAGCGGCCGCAAAGCACATCGGCTATGCCCTCGCGGTTGGTAACAGGGCCTTCAATGCTCTCCATAATTTCAATTCGATCTGAATAGTTTCGCTTGCCCTTCACGGCTACATGTCGCCACACAGCCCATATATCCATCATCACATACAGCAAGTACTCTGCGTCATACTCTTTCTCGACACACTCTGAAAAAATCTCGTAGTTAACTGCGGCTTCGTCGAACACCTCTCTTGTGACTATCTCCACTGTGGTTTCAGTATGACCTGATTTTCACATCCCCTGTGCGCCGAGTGAAAGGTGTCTGAATACAAGTAGCTTGATCCCAATGTCACGAAACAAGCATATACGCTGACTACCACCTACAGTTTTACTGTTAACAACATAAACTTGGATCTGAGTACTGAGTATTTCCCGGTATTGTCCGATTTGCGACAGAGGATCTTCGGGCTCACTTAATAGGTTCGGTGAAACGAGAAGTTGTTATATTTACTGGACTAAAACCCCGACTGTACCCTTCCTCACAAATGTAACCTCAATGTAAAATAACAGTTCGGAATGACTTGTAGTCTGTCATAGTGCTGTGGCCAAAAAACGGCCGAAGTACTGGTCTTATCTTGTTGGTTACACGGCGCTTAATGCCTTGACGACCAACCTTGCGTTTAGGTTGACGTCCCAGTGCCACTCCGCCGGTAGATACCACCTGTTTTGAGGAGAGCGAACGTAGAATACAACGACGATACATCCGCTTGAAAAACCAGTGTTTCTGTGGGAACTCCGCTAGTAGCATTTGGGATACTGTCATACCTGCATCCCCGCGGCTCTTTGAGGGCGTGAATTGTTGACGCTGCAAGCAAGTCAGGAAACGTTCGGATGTCAAGCGCCAAGCCAATTTAGTCCTAGATTTCCTTTGGACTGGGAATCTGTCGATGCGTTGGCGTTTTAACCTCGTCAACGTCTCGATAGCCATTGGACGGATCTTGGGAAGTTGATCTAAGTAGCAGGTGCCATCGAATAGCGTCTGAGCATAGCCTACACGTCGAGCGTGGATGGCGTTACCACGGATGGCATCATCGAGCGGAATGAAAGGCTCAATAATGATACAATGGATATGGATACGATCGTCATCCCCACGAGTTCGCTGTAGCTGTAATGCAAACTTCTTCGAGGGCTTGTAGTAAAATGGTACGTCGTCCAAGATGGCGAAAATAAGTCTCCGCGTCGACCGAACTCTTGCTCGAACGAGAAGTTGGCTACTCGAAAGTTTAGCTAAGTCGGCGATGGGAAATCCAATTTGTCGCGCTAAATGGATTCGCTTTTGTGGTGACGTCATCGGATGCAATATTGTAGACTTCATTTGGCCATTCATCTCTTCAAACTCTTCATAGACTATGTGTAAAAACCGATGAGCCCAAGACCAAGTAGGGAACTGATTGTCGGGCAATATGGGCTCCCAGTCGTCTAAATGCATATACCAGCAAAGACCATATTGCATTTGGCGAGTGGGGATTCCGAAGACATGTTCGACACCTCGACTTGTGAAAAGACCGGCAATTGCGTTGATTCTGTCACTAGAAAATGCAAGTTCACGTTCCGAGTATTCTTTTATCAGCTGATGGATTGGCTTGGACTTTACTGTTGTACACTCGGGACGACATTCTGGCTCCACAGCAAAATCCGCATGATGGTATGACACCATTGGACAGTTTATATGCCAGAGAATAGTCGAATCAGTGAAGTAAAGACGACGAGGGGAAAGGTATTCCTCTTGCAGAGTCCACCCTCGGCCTTTCCATTGTAAATTTGAGTCCCTAAAGTATGGACTGTAGTTAGAGGTGCCACAACATTTGCCACCTAGTTGTTGAAAGCTTCCATCAAAGTCTCGGGTGTAACCCCGGAGTCCAGAATGTATATTCTTGGACAAAGCGCATATCATAGTCAAGTGAGAGTTGGCGTAAATATCTCCCATGGCGTGAATCTGCTCGGCCTTTTCGTTATCATCACCCTGCGTGATGCAGTATCGGTCAATCCAAATGTATGGGATTCCCAACAGCTGAGCCATTGTCATGCAGTCGTACAGCGTTTTGGACATTGTCTTTAGAGATAAAGAGCCGGGCCGTGCAAAATCAGACATGGTTTCTTTTGTGAGCATGTTCTTGTCCTTGGGATCCCATTTGTAACTGATGGCAGAGTACCGGACATGTCTGTTTCCGATCGCAACAACGCATCTCTCATTGACATCGATTAGACGAAACGATGATGGGTACTCTATAAACCTCTGTTAGACTTGATTGGTGCTGGTTGGGAAAGGTTACTCACCTGCCGTTTGCTCGAGATTAACTTTGGGGTATTTCCCAAACTGGCCCTGTATCTGTTGTTGTAGGAGGATTCGGTTGCAACGATTGAGACTATGAGGCACTAAGTCTGCCCCATTAACGTCGGTCGTTGTGAACAACCTCAATTGAACCTTCTTGTCAGGCCAATACACCTTCCCCCCTTCCTCTCTCTGCCATCTAACTAAAACTGGTAGGATTAACGAATTTCTACATCCTTTAATGTAATCTGATCGGTTTCTTGTATGTCCAGTCGTCACATTCCGCAATCTTGCTTTTTTGTCGCCATGAAGACTAATGAATGACAATATTTGTTTTGTCAAACCAAAGCATATCGGGCAATCCGAGGAAAACCCGAGTCTTTTCGACACATCACTACCATCGTTCTGAGCAAAAGTTGGCCACGGAAAAAGACCGTCCTGCCCATATATAGTTGGACTGTTCAGTGCCTGCTGGATTTCCTTGTCTTCGAATGACCACCAGCTCGGCTCGGCAAGAGCATGCCTGCTGGAGCCCTCAGATCCCAGGCGATTCATACATTCATCACAGTCTTTGACAACCATCAAACTAATAATCAGTTCAACACAAGACGGACACCATCTACGACTGACGGACAATCCCTCAATCACTCGACGATTGTATTCTGCGCATGATTCTCTTGAGTCACCTTCAGCCTTTTCGTGAACAATTCTGTCGGACCGCTAAGCTAGTCAATATATGATTTCCTGTAGCATTCATTGCGCACCTAGCATGCAAATATTCTCACCTCTTCAATCCCGTTCAAGCATAAAGCCGCAAAACTCTCCTGCCAATCCAACTTTTTTGTGACGACTTCAAACATTTTGATCTGTGTTCAATGATGGAAACGATTCCTCGACCCTTGTAATTGACGAGTTGGGTATCTTGATCTCCCCTTAATGGCATGCACCGTCTGAAATGGACGTGAATGTCTATACATAGGGTTTCGATATGGGGATTGGGTTGTCCTTCATCGTCACATCACACCAGCGACCCCGCAAAAGATTGCGGGTCATTCGATTGGCTGTGGATGATCATGTCACGAGCTGTTGCCCGGCCCTTTGTCAGATCGTGGTAGCAGTAGTAGTGGGGTTCCATTTTGTCAGATTGGACGTACCCTGTCTGGAGGTCCGAATTAGGGTTGGGGTTTATGTGTAGCAGATGTTTCAACCTTATGAGCACTGATATCACCACAACCAAGAACAAAGACTAAAGGATCCATCTTTTTGCCGCAGTGGTACTCGCATGCCCCCCATACGTTCTTTGGCAGACTCTTGTCCCCTCAACCACAGATGTGGTGAGTTTGTCTTGATTCCGATGAAAAATGCATATGAAGACTTCAGAGGTGCTATCTCAAGGGTGATAATATAGAAGGTTATGGCACCGTCATCTCAACGGAGTACAAAGAATATTTATAGAGGCACAAAAACGGCCAATCAAGTCTTTGTACCGCAAGACAACGCCCGGTGTCTCTTGAGGGCACGAACCTCAATACCGCCATAATGGAAACAGCCCCCACATGGATACTTCCAAGTTTGGTAACATGTTGGTTCTGTGTGACAGTTGACAGCTCAAGCACGCTAACGATCTTTCAACTTCAAATGATGAATACAAGGGTTTGTTCCCAGATTCGACGACTCCTTTGTCTGGATACTCGTTTTTGAAGGTCCTGTTTTGTTTCAAAGGTTAAGATGTTGGCTCGTTGGTGCCTTTGTTCTCGAGTATCTTGACCGCTACTTTCAAAGTCAAATTTGGCTTCATCGATTCTGTCCTTGGAACTTGTAGTTGTCGAGTGATGCGTCAAATGGAGTCTATAAAGATGCAGAGAATCCCGCCCATCAGCAGGTTCTATTCGACTCTCAATCATCAAACAATCACTTCACACAGAAACAGCACCGATAACAACCACTCAAATCATTCACCATGTCTTCCCNTCAACCTGTAGAGTCCTACACGACATGATTGGACCACAAAGGCGAGCATTCTTAGCATGACAGATTGAATTCCCAATGGCGGGTTTAGATCAGCTCGCTGCTGGCCAGCGTCTCGTCTAATACGGAGCTCAGCCTCCGATGTAATGACGGCGTACAGTATGATGCGGGCATATTGGACATACACAACTTCGTCCTCCTAGTACGTCCAATGTAATGTAGTGACTTCCGTGTGGCGTTTCCTACCGTGCTCGAGCTTTTCATTCCGTTAAACAATGCCATAGGTAGTGACGTCATCTCAAAGGATTACAAAGAATATTGATGGAGATATACAAACAGCCAACCAAGTCTTTGTACCGCAAAATCGCCCCCGGTGTCTCTCGCGGGCACGAACCTCAATACCGTCATAATGGGAACGGCCCCCACATGTATACTTCCAAGTTTGGTAGCATGTTGGTTCTGTGTGACAGTTGACAGCTCAAGTACGCTAACGATCTTTCAACGTCAAACAAGAAATACAAGGGTTTGTTTTGAGATTCGACGAGGCCTTTGTCTGGATACTCGTTTTTGAAAGTCCTGTTTTGTAATGTGTGGCTTTGCTTCAAAGGTTAAGATGCTAGCTTGTTGGTGCCTTTGTTCTCGAGTATCTTGACCGCTACTTTCAAAGTCAAATTTGGCTTCGTTGATCCTGTCCTTGGAACTTGTAGTTGTCGAGTGATGCGTCAAATGGAGTCATAAAGATGCAGAGAATCCCGCCCATCAGCAGGTTCTATTCGACTCTCAATCATCAAACAATCACTTCACACAGAAACAGCACCGATAACAACCACTCAAATCATTCACCATGTCTTCCCCGACTATCGTTGAGTAAGTACCTATAATACTACATCCCCTTCATGATGTCTGACAACCTCCCAGCGTCACCGACACCAACATTATCGATCCCGCCACCTACGACAAATTCATGCAAGAAGCCCACGACGCTTGGTTCGTCGCCATCAAAAACTTCATGCACGCAATCCCCGCCTCTACACNGTTTTCTATTCGACTGTCAATCATCAAACAATCACTTCACACAGAAACAGCACCGATAACAACTACTCAAATCATTCACCATGTCTTCCCCGACTATCGTTGAGTAAGTACCTATAATACTACATCCCCTTCATGATGTCTAACAACCTCCCAGCGTCACCGACACCAACATTATCGATCCCGCCACCTACGACAAGTTCATGCAAGAAGCACACGACGCTTGGTTCGTCGCCATCAAAAACTTCATGCACGCAATCCCCGCCTCTACACGTTACGAATACAAAGAAAGAGCTTTCGAGAATGTCATCAATCAGCCAACAGTCCTAGCATCCATCGACGCTGTGCACGGCGCTAGCGACCCGCTTATGAAAATGTTCAGTCTCTACATCATCTACGATAAAATGTTTGCTATTGAGCTGTTGAAGCTGTGGGCTGAGGTTCAAGCAGCCTGTGATGGCTTCTTGAAACAAATTGATGGGAGATGCACAGAACAACAGCTGAAGGATGTTACCGCGTATATGGAGAAGGAAATGGCAGCTGTTAAGAGAAAGCTGGACCTGACCGCCGCCGGCAAATGGGAAATGGTACTTTAGGTCGTTTTTTTGGTTCATTTTGGCCTAGTCTTTTCCCGGATCGTCGAGAGCTAGCATCGTATTATCACATTACATGTTTCGTTGTTGAACTAAATCTCTTCAACTTGTTTGTTTTCATTGTGCATTCACAAGACTGCGGCTAGTCCAATGTACCAATACACCGTGGAGAAGGATGGTCCATGTTACCCGTGCATGACCTCGCTGCAGGGTAAGATGCCAAACGATATCACACATATGTCAGCACAACAGGGACGGTTCCTCTGGAATGGGTAATCGCAGTGATACTTTGGTCCATTGTAGGATGATAGACCATTCGCAAATTACGTAGTACATAGGGCAACGATCTGTTTCCAACTAGGGCTCAAGCTCATCTATATCAAGGATCCAGTTGAGTAAGACGAGTCTCCTGACATTCCTCTATTTGAAAGAATACGCTTTATAGTTACTACAGAAACGATTCTCTAGGATACGATAAATCGGCTTGTCTATGTATAGCGAGGACTGTATTTGTAAGATCATTCGTCGAGCAATATCAGATCAAACAAGATATCCATGACCACCAACAGTGTAACCGCCCATGACTACTTAACCACGCCCAAGATTCTCACGCGTCTGTCGTCAAAAGGGCCTTTCTACAAGACTCCCAAATCACAATGCGTCGCTTAGCACCCCGCTCTACAGATCCGTAAGTTCACAACACACCTTCTAGTACCTTCAAATCTAACATCCACAAAGTTTCCCCAGAACGGACATCTTCAACCCAGACGACTACCCACACGGTCTCAAAGTAGCCCACGACTTCTGGTTCAAATGTCTCGACCGNGTCGATGCAATTGCAAAAATGGTCAGTTCTATGGAGACTTTCAAGGAGAAAGTATTTGACATTGTGGAAGGAGATTGGCTATCAGAGTGATGACTGACACATGGGTTCTTGATGCCATGTTTGGAAGCACCTTTCTTATCCCGGTTAGGCCTATAGTGGTGCTATCGCTCAACTAGTCACTACTGCTCAAACTGCAGTTCTTGTTTCTTCAGATCATATATGCCGTCCGTGTTGTTTCATTCATATTTTAAAATTATCGACTTATCTTACAAACTATTCCCCCCCAAGATATCACCGACCTTAGCGGTGACTCTATCTCGAACACTCAGTTGGCGAGGCATATCACTGAGGATCCTTGGTTTCTGCGTCGCCTGTCTTGATATTCTCTCTCCTATTCGCAAGTCTCCATTTTTGAAACTCTAAATCACGACCACAATACTCAGGTTTGAGGGCCGGAAGTCTTGCGGCAGTACATTCAGTTTCTTGATGTCCGTCTGTCCCGAGCATGTCTGTACTGAGCTGAGAAGAGTCTAACAGTTCCGGTTTCAGTTGGTGCATACAGGACACAGAGCAGACATGACCCGCTTTCGTTGAGCTCTGTTTATTAACACGCTTNTCTGCGTCGCCTGTCTTGATATTCTCTCTCCTATTCGCAAGTCTCCATTTTTGAAACTCTAAATCACGACCACAATACTCAGGTTTGAGGGCCGGAAGTCTTGCGGCAGTACATTCAGTTTCTTGATTTCCGTCTGTCCCGAGCATGTCTGTACTGAGCTGAGAAGAGTCTAACAGTTCCGGTTTCGGTTGGTGCATACAGGACACAGAGCAGACATGACCCGCTTTCGTTGAGCTCTGTTTATTAACACGCTTGGGAGATGGAAAAGAACTACTGACATCAAAGCTTTTTGTTCTGGGTCGTTTGGGCGGAATAGCCACCAACGGTTGGCCATTTATTGGATTTCTTGTGGCAGCTGGAACAGCGTTAGTGATTGTATGGACTGTCCCATCGATCGGCCCACATGTCTCTGCGGTACTAGGCGCCACGGTTATACTTGGGATGCACAGTATATCTGCTAGCTGGCTGCTATCGGCAGCCATCAAATCCGACGGCGCTTTATCGTGTATAACCAAAGGTCCAGGAGTATTCTGACGTGTAGGAAGAAGATCGGGCAACCTAGAAGCAGAACTATTGCTACTTGAAGGCGGTAGCGATGGTCTTTCAAGCGGTATTACCGTCTGTGGTGTGTATCCCGGCAATTTTGTTCCAGTAGATGTATCATTCCCACGGGCGGTGGGTCGCGCGGTAGATGTATCCACATGAACTGTAGCCTCCTCATCCACTGAACATTCTCGAGAAACAAAACGCTCTGACTTGATTTCTGCTAGTAAATCTTCTCTCTCCAAGAGATGTTTGTAAACCAAATATGACTCATGTGACCACTGGTTCAAATCTGTAGACTGTGTTGGCGCCACAATGTATCCGTCTCGAAGAGCATGACCAATCCACCAAAGGAGGCCTAGAGAATACATTTTCATGCTTTCTTCTAGTACAGCGCCTGCCTCTAGCCTTGTGAGAACATCAAGGTCTAAATATGGCACATTTGTTAATTAAAGTTCGATATTAGAGCTTCATCTTATCAACATACCATTTACNCAAATCTGTAGACTGTGTTGGCGCCACAATGTATCCGTCTCGAAGAGCATGACCAATCCACCAAAGGAGGCCTAGAGAATACATTTTCATGCTTTCTTCTAGTACAGCGCCTGCCTCTAGCCTTGTGGGAACATCAAGGTCTAAATATGGCACAGTTGTTAATTAAAGTTCAATATTAGAGCTTCATCTTATCAACATACCATTTACAATGTGAAAGAATGACTGGTTTTCGTTAGGCCCACCAGCAACAACGTTGTCCACGGCACAGGGATCCGCTTCTGTGACAAGATCGCACTGAGCATGTGACTCTGTGAAGTAGTCGATGGTTTGTCCGCGGTCGGTTTCTGAGTTGATTGTCAAGCTTTGAGAAGGCATAGGCGGAATCACAGACTGAAGCGGGGTTCTTAATGTCTGTGCTGGGGCTGATCCCCTGATAGATTCAGGATTAACAGAATCTCGTACTACCCTCTGTTCTTGCGGTTGTGGTGTCAGAAGTCCCGACAATCTAGCTGCTTGCTTTACCGGGAAAACAGGCAATTCAAGTGTGGTGACATTCACAACTGTGGCAACATCAGCGCCGTTTTCTGTTGTCTGAGTCGCCGAAATGGGCACTACTCGGTCTCCAGTCCGCGTGGGATGCTCTAGGGCACTCGATATATTGCGGGGAGCCGATAGTAGGGCTTGATCATCTAGGGAGATGTCATTGACCGGCGGGGTCGTTGAAGAACCCTCTTCTGCAAGGTCTGGGTCCATTTGATTGGTCATTTTCGTGGCAGAGTGTTCCTTTATACGGCAGGCTAATTCATGGACCTAAGGCTTAAACGTGAGTTAGCAAATGTTCCTAATCTTGCTTGCGCGACATGGCCTCAGTGGGAACACAATTGGTAGCAAAACAAAAGTTTCTATTCAAAACTTGGGTGGCCAGCGTTATTCAGAGGAGCACATGCAAAGATGTGTCCATTGCCAAGGTAATGTGGATAGCCATAGGAATATCCAAACTTCAGAAGAAACTAGGAGAAGGCAATATTTCAGTAGTGATCTCGTAGATGCAAAGTTTTGTTATAGTTATTTGGATGAAGGCAGCATCATCTTACCTCGGTGACTTTTGGTTTGGATCTGCACACGGCGCAAAGCAGATGAAAAGAATGGCAATGAGGAACGATGGCAATGTCACTGCTTGTTTTATTTTGTATACTATGTGTTCACTAATAATCATGACTTGCGTAATTGGATGACTACTTGACTGTTTTGTCAAGATCTATGACGTCAGAGCCTTCCGTGCAAGACTCGTGTGTACCATACTAGTTGGTCGCAACAACCAGAGAGGCACACACATATCAAATGTCTCATGGCAACTGCCAATACATCAACTATACAACACATTGATTCACTAAAGTGTTGTAGACACTGTATAGCACAAGTTTATTTACTACATCCACTGGAATTTATGTACCTTTTACTGTTGAACCTCGGAAAGAGGTTTTCGCCTGCCTTTCTAGTAATGGGCCATACCAAAATGGACAAAATGAGTCTACTATCATCTAGAAACTATTCTTACTTATAAAGTGTACTCTGTCATATACCCAATCCCCTCCAAATTCTATGGGGATGTTGTAGTCGTTGTCTTCCCACGTGTTTTGGGAAGTTACACTGAAAGCATAACCCTTCATAACCCTACGATTAATTTGGCCAAGCACTTGAGGAAACCAAGAAGAAAGGGTGACCGTGAGTAGTTTTCAATTAACGCACACAATATCACTTTGAACCTCGATAAATTCCCCATTAATCTCGATAAAATGGAGCTTTTCCATTTACGTCATTCGGTCACCCTCATCTCACATACAGAACCAACTCGGAAAATATTCAGGTTTCATCTCTAGTCGGCTCACTTTACCCGATGCATGTCAGTACGCATGACGTCATTGAACATAACAATCTCTATTTTATCTATATTTGTCTTCTCATCTCCAACAAATCTCCAGTATTGAAAAGTTCACACTTGATTCGAGACTGATCGACGCCCCGTTTTACCAAAACATCCCTCATGTCCAACATGAATGCCTCAGGTCCACAGATGTAGTACTCAGTCCCACCATGATCCATGTGCAACTCGCTGTCGCTCAGAACGCCCATGTCAACACGCCCTTTGTAGTCGTAGTCCGTGCCGGCAACATCACCAGGAAGTGGATTAGTTTTAAAAATGATTGGCTGAAAGTTGTTGCGTAAATGTGACACACTGCGAATGTAGATTTCGAATGCCGAGTCACCACGAGAGCCATGAATCCAGGTAATACTGCGTCCGACGGGTGAGTCACCAGCTGATGTCACACTGGTAGAGCCGGAGCTAGCAGCACTATGTTGACTCGTGGGACTCTCGGGGCGTGAAAGAGTGCGCGGGCCGTTGCTAGAAGTTGGAGCTGACAAATGATATGCGTGAGTAGCGGCAGGACCGGAAGTGCCTGTGATTAACGGATTTGATGGCGACTCGGGGTATGACTTGGTTGAGGCAGCGCGAGAAGAAGGTACATGTGGGATATGGGAAAGAGTGGCGTTGAGAATAGAGAGCATGGGGGAAACACCGATGCCCGCCGATATCAAAACAAGAGGAACGGTGGAGCCGACATTGTCATTACCGACATCAAGGAAGAACTCTCCAGCAGGGTGACTCAGTTTGACAGTATCACCGGGGTTCAAGTGGTCACATATCTCACTGCTTACAAGACCTGGACCGGTTCTTGGATCAACCTCACGTTTGAGTGTGATGCGGTAATAATCAGGCCGGGGTTTTTCAGATAAGGAATATTGTCGAGTCTGGACACTGGCGGCACGTGTGGCTGTAGCAGAGATAGGAATTTGTAAGGAAACGTATTGTCCGGGAAGAAACGTTGGGAGAGGTAGTTGACCGTCGGCGGGCACGAGGTATAAAGAGAAGATGTCTGAATTGCGAGTCTCTTGAACTTTGCGAGAGATCTTGAAGTCACGGAAGCCCTTCCAAGGACCGAAGCTGCGATAGAGTTGTGCTTCGCGACCTGATAACATCCGGGCTAATACACCATAGGCGGCGGCCCAGGCCGTCTCAACATCTTTTGTGAACACACTCCGGCCCAGAACAGCGGCGAATGCCCTTAGCAAATAGGTCCCAACAATGTCGTAGTCCTGAGGCTTGATATCCAACGACACATGTTTTTGGCAGACTCTCTCCATTACAGGAGACAAATCAGAGATACTGTTGATATGTTCAGCGAAAGCAAGAATGAGACTAGTAAGTGCCCTAGGTTGACGACCAGTAGCTTGATTAGCCGAGTTGAAAATAGGGCTGAGCTCCGGATGAGCGATCAACATGTCGCGGTAAAAAATCGTCGTGATGCGTTCACCGTGGGCCCTGAGAAGAGGGATTGTGGACTTCACCACGGCGGCTTGTGCTGGGGTCAAATATGACATGATTGTGACGGTCGATTTGATGGATACAGCAAAAAAGAATAGATAAAGGATAGACGACCAAGACAGTGAATATCTAAGGCATAGAAGTGTAAAAGTCGGAGGGGATGTTGCCTTTTATGTCCAAAGACGGTGACAATGGAAATTACCCGAAGCGGAAATCTGACAACATGATGCACGAACCATAGTTGTCCCTTTTTTTTCCCATTTTCTAGACTTTATTTCTAGATTTGACAAGTTTAGTCGATGCCTTAGGATTCTCATCTCACGCCTTTTCAGTGCTTGGGAAAATGACACGATTATGACCCCGTGGCGGGGCGGTGACGCTGCACGGAGACACTACGTGAATACAACGTGGATACATAAAATGACGCTAACTTTGCCCGGGACAGTGATCCTGCTATCCGGTACTTCTATCCGGTACTAATACTTCCGTTCGGCAAAGAGAGTGGTCATAGAGCCAATCAGACCTTGTGCTATGGTAATGCCGGAAGATTTCTGTTTTCGTTTCTTGTTTTCCAATGTAACGGCATGAGGAAAAAGATGTACCGTGAAGACAACCCACAGACGATTTTTCGGGAAAAAAACGATGAGAAAACTTGACCTTATCATGAGAGACTCATTGGGAAATGTACATACAGCAAAGCAAATCAAACATGGTCGTCACTCAAAATCCACAATTGAATTCAACTATCACTAATATATTCTCTAGGGTCCCTTGCAAATGGCATGATCAAGTGAATAAAAGGCACGACAAAATCGTTCTAGAATGCGCGCATGAGCTTTTGGTAGATTTGCGTTTTCGCGTGGTTCGTCGTCGTCTTTGCTGTCTTGGCCAGGGCTAACCTCATTTGGTAATTCATCATCGTACGTTTTTTCCCCACAAAAACTCTTCACGCCGGAACAACCGACCGGTTTTACTAAATAGTCACGAGGACTGGTTTTAAGTCGGTGAGTTGAGTGCAGGCTTTGTTGACTGAGTTGTGAGGCTGAATGAGTCTGTCATGGGCACATGCTGCTGCGGGATGTGGTAATGGCGATCCGTGGGTCAAAAGCTTTGATTGGTCACCCAAAAGCTTTGATTGGTGAACCACAGAATGGCGCTTGTTTGAATNTCGTCGTCTTTGCTGTCTTGGCCAGGGCTAACCTCATTTGGTAATTCATCATCGTACGTTTTTTCCCCACAAAAACTCTTCACGCCGGAACAACCGACCGGTTTTACTAAATAGTCACGAGGACTGGGTTTAAGTCGGTGAGTTGAATACAGGCTTTGTTGACTGAGTTGTGAGGCTGAATGAGTCTGTCATGGGCACATGCTGCTGCGGGATATGGTAATGGCGATCCGTGGGTCAAAAGCTTTGATCGGTGAACCACAGAATGGCGCTTGTTTGAATATCAGATGCGCTTACATAGGGTTAGGGTTATTAAATATCACGACCTCGTGGTTTTGGTGTACCTGGAGTAAGTAACACTAGTCGGGGTGTTTGCATCGCGTCCTAGTGTAGCCATTCTGTTGTAACATTACTGTTATGATTGAGTGATTGAGTGATTGAATCAGGAGATTTCTATCTGGTTGTCGTCATTCAATTACTTTGTAGACCGTGTTTTATTCACGCATTCTTCTTGGCATCCAAATATCGTCGCATTTTTCCTGTTTATGTAGTCAATCTGCACCATGACATCTAGAATTCAATCCCTCCAAGTACTTTCGGAGTCATGGTTTCCGCCCACCTACGACAATTGGATCCTAATCCAGCGCGTCTTTTCGATCGCATACCCCGTGGTATGTCACATCGAAGTAACCCTTGATTTCCAAAATGCGCCCGACTAACCCTTTTTCTTCACGACTTATAGATGGGCCTCATGCAGTTCGGAATAAGCTGGTACGGCATGGGAAAGACCAGCGTAAAGAGTCGTCTGAACGTTCCTGGCCGAGTCGGATGGCTTGTCATGGAGATTCCCGGTTTCACTACATTACTGTACACCATGTATAGTCTCTCGGAACGCTTGGAGATTGAGAGTTTACCGTGGCAAAACAAGGTGCTTGCTGCGTTGTTTGTAAGTAACGGACAACTTCCGGATGACCCACTTTCTGTCCTTTGACATAAATTCCGTGCTGACTTAGTAGACTATGCACTATCTATATAGAGCAATCATCTTTCCTCTTATTGCTCCTAGTATGTCACCACTGCACTTTGTCATCCTGATAAATGCCTTGGCCTTTCAGGTATGTAATGGGATATCTCTGGGTGGCTGGCNGTACACCATGTATAGTCTCTCGGAACGCTTGGAGATTGAGAGTTTACCGTGGCAAAACAAGGTGCTTGCTGCGTTGTTTGTAAGTAACGGACAACTTCCGGATGACCCACTTTCTGTCCTTTGACATGAATTCCGTGCTGACTTAGTAGACTATGCACTATCTATATAGAGCAATCATATTTCCTCTTATTGCTCCTAGTATGTCACCACTGCACTTTGTCATCCTGATAAATGCCTTGGCCTTTCAGGTATGTAATGGTATATCTCTGGGTGGCTGGCTGGGTGGTTACGGTCCTATCACGGACTCCGACTGGTCCGCCAAACCTGCTCATATCATATTTTTCACCGCCGGAGTAGCCGTGTTTTACCTTGGTCTCATGGGGAACTTCTACCACGACGAAGAGCTCCGTGAGATTCGCCGTGTTGAACAAAGGCGGCAGCAGCGGGTGGCCCAGTCCACAAGGACAAAGACGCCTGCTTCCGTGCAGAAACATTACCGTGTACCCGAAGGTCTCCTGTTCAAGAAGATTTTGTACCCACATTATCTATGCGAGTGGATCGAGTGGCTGGGGTTCTGGATGGCTACTGGGTTCGCATGTGCACCTGCACGCATCTTTCTAGTGAACGAGGTCTTTACCATGTGGCCTCGGGCGTATAATGGGAGGGCCTGGTATATTGAGAACTTTGGGGAAGAGAAGATTCGGAACAAATGGACCGTGATTCCGGGTGTATGCTAAGTGGGAAGGGTGGGCCAGCTGCCAGGTGTCTAAAGTGTCTTATGTGCAGCAAATACCAGCGTCACAAGCCTCCTGCCGTGGGTTTGGGTGTATTACGAAGTACTCGATGTTTTCTCTTTACATTGCACATATTCTCTCCATGAACCGTTCATATCAAGTTGTTAGCTGATCCATTCATGATACCGCATGTTCTTTATCGGCTTAGATGCCCACATGTGAAGAAATGTTCATGAAGATACACCATGTGANGCGTCACAAGCCTCCTGCCGTGGGTTTGGGTGTATTACGAAGTACTCGATGTTTTCTCTTTACATTGCACATATTCTCTCCATGAACCGTTCATATCAAGTTGTTAGCTGATCCATTCATGATACCGTGTGTTCTTTATCGGCATAGATGCGCATATGTGAAGAAATGTTCATGAAGATACACCATGTGATGACGACATCGGACACCCATAATGAAAATAGCCGACCCTACTTTTCCTTATCACTCCAGAGACTGAAAGCCATTGACGTCACACAATATCTAGATACATCTGGCAGTTGATAAAAGAGATTATTTTTTGGCTGCATCCTTTATCAGGTGAGTCCCAGAAACGGCTGTCTTAGTAATGTAGTTGAAAGTGACACATACCAAGATCAATTTCAGAGGCTCATAGTACAGTGTTGCCTTTGGATTGAAACAAGGGGCTCAAGGTGGGCTTGTGATGGGGGACAATGTGGAAATGAAGACACCATACGCTCCATTTTGTGGGAAGACAGCAATACTTAGGAAAGTCGTCAGTGAAAGATGACACCAAAAGGAGGCTCTCTGTCTCCTTGTGATTGCGGGGACCTGCAGGAGAAATACCAGTATTTTAAATATAGCCATCAGCTTGTCATTTCGATATAACAACTGAATGTCTTGGCACGAATGATGAAATAAAGCCCCAAAATCACAATCTTTCGGATTGGTACACCATTCTGAGCCCGCGATCCGGTCATTCTTTGTGTGACACTAACAGGACGAACAAGTAGAAGAAGCCCGGAAGGAACACGCATACACAAAAACATGTACACATTTCCTGTACGAGTATTTCAAAAGTGGGTCTTCTCCGTGTAAGCGATTACCGTATTTGCGGCGAAAAGGAGAAAAAAATAAGCACAAAAACAATGTACGGGCGAACTGTATGGGGAAATGAGACGGGTTCATAGAATCAGCATCTTGTATCAGGCAAATTGAAAACAGGTTACACAAGGGTTTCTAGGAACCATCATCACAGTGGGGGTTGGGAAAATCAGGAACAAGCGTGGACTTGGAAGAAGCTTAGCGTTCAAAGTTTATTTCAACGATCAAGTAGAGAGAGTCAGAGCTACCCGACTTAATGTGAGTCTTGTACACAATACTACATGATCCTGAGTAGACACAAAAGGCGTAGAAGAAATGGAAGGCGGGGTCTTGAATTCACCCAGGAGAGTCTGTTGAACCAATGCGCTGGCCACGGGATTTTTGTTCTTCTTGTTTGTTACACAACGGGGAAGGGTTTGCTACCGAACAAGGGTCGGTGAACACGCAAGCAACTTAGAACAGACTACATTTGAATGTCAGGTTTAGATGTCCTTACATATCATGTATAGACGTAAGAGCCCCCAAATTTGACGGGTGATCAAATTGTAGTGCCGACCTCGTGCGTGACCAAGTAATTCATGATTTTGACATCACCCACATTTGATTCTGTCTAGATTGGTGGTCACCGGCCAGGCACTTTTAGGCCAATAGGCTATCCTGGTTTGTCTCTGATTTTTGTACTTCTTGATGCACTTCCTATAGTTCGCACTCCCTGGAATTCACATTGTACAAGCCTCAACTCGACCGTTCTTCCACCAACAGGCCCCGCGGCTTCGTTTCTACCGACAAACCTGTCTCGTCTCGTCTCGGGCCAATTCCTCGTCACGAACTGCTCCGCCTCGTATACAAGTTCGGGGCTAATTCTGAGTAATCAACTAAAGATCATGGATATTACAATATAAAAATTCCCCGGTGAGTTTTTTTGATACACGTATTTTCGGTACTAACAGCCACATTGGTTTCTGTAAACACAGCTCAGCCTTAGCTTTGGATATCACAAGGAAGAAGGGGGTGTCTGGTCTGTAGAAGGACTCGTAGGCTCGGTTCCGTATTCAGCGACATAATTCCGTTCTTTTGCCACAATGTCTGGTTGGTTGATGGGTAAGGACTTACAGCCACGAACTTCCTTATCAAGGAGACTAGCTTGGTCCGCCGCAAAACGCCGACGTTTTGACAATGACTAGTTTTCATGTGAAATTGTCTGATGGGTGTCGTCTTTCACCAGAGTGATATGTCGGTATCCGGACAGCGAGTCCATAGACTGGATAATTATACACGATTTCAACACCAATGTATTAACGTCCTTTGGTGCCTTCTCTTCACATGGTGTATAAACTACACCTAGTGTATTCAAGAATGACAATATACAACCCAAAGTCGGCCTCGAAAATTCCGGTGTCTTGTACTTACGTAGACCATCTAGCTGATCAGCCAAGACACCAAAAGGCTTTCTCCTCATGCCAAGCACCGCCATTTCTTGTTTTTCCCTCANGTCTGGTCTGTAGAAGGACTCGTAGGCTCGGTTCCGTATTCAGCGACATAATTCCGTTCTTTTGCCACAATGTCTGGTTGGTTGATGGGTAAGGACTTACAGCCACGAACTTCCTTATGAAGGAGACTAGCTTGGTCCGCCGCAAAACGCCGACGTTTTGACATTGACTAGTTTTCATGTGAAATTGTCTGCTGGATGTCGTTCACTGGGGTTCTATGTCGGTTTCCGGACAGCGAGTCCATAGACTGCATAATTATACACAATTTCAACACCAATGTATTAACGTTCTTTGGTGCCTTCTCTTCACATGGTGTATAAACTACACCTAGTGTATTAAAGAATGACAATATACAACCAAAAGTCGGCCTCGACAATTCCGGTGTCTTGTACTTACGTAGACCATCTAGCTGACCAGCCAAGACACCGAAAGGCTTTCTCCTCATGCCAAGCACCGCCATTTCTTGTTTTTCCCTCATCCAGCTCGCGTACGAAACACGCAGCCAACCCACCGTGAAAGTGGGTGCCCCACAGCTTCCACGAAGAAATGAAAGAAGAACCTCCGGGCTGGCTACAAGCGCCATGTCCCATTTTGGTGACGACGCCTGTCATGGATATGTATCGGGCTGGGCACATGGCGCGGCCCCGTCGGAACTATAAGACGGTGCATATGTGCCAGCTATTCCCGTTTTCTTTTCTGCTCTTGTTTGCTTCACCAGGCTTTGTATTGTTTCTTTACATTGAGATCTACAATACTCGTCCATACTGCCTTTGTCAGCCCACGCTCGTTACCCGGCTTTACATCCGGCTCGTTCTTCTTGGTCTTTCTTCGACCTATCAGTTGCATACCTCTTGGGTGCCTCTGATCTTGATCTGTATTGTTTTTTAATCGGAATCTGCTTTTTCATCTTTGTTGTCTTCAAATCAAATCGGCGTTTTAATCACTCTTTTCTACCGACAACTAACAAACTAATAATCACTTACTTACACCGCTAACCCCGTGTTTCTTGGCCAACCATGAAATCTGTTTTCAGAACCGTTCTTTTGGCGGCCGCCACTGCCGAGGCCATTGATTGGATCAGTCCGGAGTTCCGTTGGCTGTATACGCAGCCTCTTCCGATCCCAGCTGTGAAGCAGGAGAAGTGGTGAGTTGCATACGCCACAGGCCACACTGCAGCTGGGCCAAAATACTGCTGCAGAGCCTCCACTAACCAGGATTCCACATAGGTCGGAAACTCCGTTTTACCACAACCAGACTGGTAAACCCATCAAGTACTACGAGATGGAGACAGTGGAGTTTGAGCAGCAAATCTACCCTACGCTGCCTAAGACAAAGATGCGTGGCTANATACGCCACAGGCCACACTGCAGCTGGGCCAAAATACTGCTGCAGAGCCTCCACTAACCAGGATTCCACATAGGTCGGAAACTCCGTTTTACCACAACCAGACTGGTAAACCCATCAAGTACTACGAAATGGAGACAGTTGAGTTTGAGCAGCAAATTTACCCTACGCTGCCTAAGACAAAGATGCGTGGCTACGACGGCATGTTTCCGGGTCCGACTTTTATCGAGAACCGGGGTGTCGAAAGTGTACACCGCATTACCAATAACTTGTCCAACAACATCAGTACCCATCTTCACGGTTCAGCCACTGTCAGTAAAAACCAGTTCCTCTATTTATAACACGAGATCTTGAGCAACTAGCTAACTCCGTTACGTCCTACAGCGTGCCCCTTGGGATGGATGGGCGGACGACTGCAGTATGCCCGGCCAATACAAGGACTACTACTACCCAAACATGCAAAAGTAAGCCTCAGCCTTCCCGCTGTCCGATCCACTAAATTAACACGGTTTCTTTTCTCTTTTTAGCGCACGCACTCAATGGTAAGCCCAATATCTTCATCCCATCTTGATATTGGAAGACGCGTCCTTCCTCCAGTGGTCTGCTGTGTCACCATGTTCCAAAGACCCCGGCATAAGTACCAGGCTACGTCACGGATCTGGTCAAGAATGTCTTTTTATAACATGTTTGTACCAACGCCGCATTGGGAAACATGCATAAAAACACGCATCAGAATATGCATCAGCACCCTGAATGTTCCGCGGGCGTTCTTTTTGTCGTGTAACTTGGCTAACAGGGTGTTTATCTTTTGCTTAGGTACCACGATCACGCTGTTCATCTGACGACTGAGAACGTCTATCTGGGTCTTGCCGGTCTCCACATCCTGCAGGATGAAGAGGAACAGGGCTTGAACCTCCCTGGTCCTTACGGTGTCTATGATATCCCCTTGGTCCTGACTTCTCGTCAGTACGACTCTAACGGACAGATTGTCTTCCCCTCCGGCGAACGCGATTCTATCCCCGGTGATGTCATCCACGTCAATGGTTTCCCATGGCCTTACTTCAAGGTTGAGCCGCGCAAGTATCGTTTCCGCATTCTCAACGGTGCTGTGACTCGTAACTTCCTGCTTCACTTTGATCAGTCTGCTGTCAACAGCCCGCGTGTTGACTTCCAGGTTATCGCATCTGATAGCGGCTTGTACCAGGCGCCTGTGTGGACCGATCAGATCTATGTTTCCAACGGTGAGCGTTATGAGGTTGTTATCGACTTTACCAACTATGCTGGAAAGAACATTACCCTGAGCAACACCCGTGGTCAGGCTGGTGAGAGTAAGTTTCTCTTTTGAATCACCGTGATATGGACAACATGAGTCTAACTAGTGTACAGCCGACTTCCTTCACACCGACAAGGTCATGCGTTTCATCGTCGGTCGCTCTACCACATCGCAGGATACCTCGACTGTCCCCGACACCCTCAGCACTGTTAACTGGCCATCCTCAAACTCTGTCCGTGAGCGCAGCTTCACTTTCGCCAAGACCAATGACATTTGGACCATCAACGGTGTGTCGTGGGATGACGTCCAGTCCCGTATCCTCGCTGATCCTGTCCGTGGCTCTGTTGAGACTTGGGACTTGATCAATGACTCCGACGAGGTGCACCCTGTTCACGTCCACTTGGTTGACTTCCAGATTCTTTCTCGCACAGGCGGTCGGAACACTGTCTATGCGTATGAGTCTGCCGGTCTCAAGGATGTTGTTTGGCTGAGCCCCAGCGAGACGATCAAGGTTCGCGCTTACTTCGGTCCGTATCCTGGAGTCTACATGTTCCATTGCCACAACCTTGCTCACGAGGATCACTCCATGATGGCCGCCTTCAACGTTACCGCCATTCTCGAGGACAACGGATACCATGACTTGGCTTTCTGTGATCCCACTGATGCTGAATGGGCCCCACAGTGGTGGGCTGACAGTGCCTATGCGTACGAGAGCATCGAGGGCCGCATCCATGATATGACCGATCGCACCCCATACTACCTTTACAACGCCCAAACCGGCACTGAAGAAGGCGGCAACGATGACGGCAGCGACGACAGCAACCACAACGGCGGCCGCGATACTTCATCACCCAGCCGACCCACCAGCACTGGCAGGGACCAAACCCAGACTGAGCAACCCACCGTCACCAAGAGCCCCAGCTGGAGCAGCCAAAACGGCAATAACGGGTGGAAGACGCAGACCAAGACTACCTCGCGGGCGTCTCGGGTGAGTAAGAGAAGTTCTACTCCATGGAGTACCCCGACTAATTGGTTCGGTCCTCATGTGCCTAGTTCCATTAAGCACTTTCCGCCTAAGATGACGGCGGTGAGACATACGCCGACTTTTGTCCGGGCTAAGAACAGTGCTACGCCGACTTGCACGACGGCGACGAAGCCTATTTTTGGTCCGTTCTTTCGTAGTGGGGGGCGTGTAGTTTAAGGGTTCTATTGGTGATGGTTCTATCGATGTCGTAGTGACGTTGAACCAACGGCTTTGTTTATATTCGGGGGTCGTGTTTATAGTTCTGGTCGGGACCATTTTTGTCTATTTCATTTTGAGTTTGTTTATAGCTATTAATTCAACCATTGTTGTAAGGTTTTCTTGTTCACTGTAGACTGGCAAGTTTGTTTTGTCTCGCTTGATCAATGTACATGTGAGTGACTGTATAATCACTACAGCACGTCTTCGTCTCGAGTGTATTCTAGTTCATGAGTGATTGGTGTAACTGTTAGATAACTCAGCCACGTAACGAAGTCGTGAGAACCCATAATCTCTTCTCTGTCTATTCCTCCATCTAATGGGAGTTCTACTACTATGTATATAGCGTCAGAGATTCCTAAACCTCCCTATTTGGACGCTCACCTCTGCGGGGTGAGTGTTCAATCAACACTATCAAGCGGGTGGCTGAAGTCTATTGCCCGTTTGCTCACCAAGCTGGTACCAAAGTATTGGGTACAGCGACGGGCGGGGACCTGTAACCCCAAATCTCTAACAGTAACCCTCTTCATGTAAATCTGCTCCTCTATGATTGCGAGTATCTTGACTGTAGTTTCAGTAGGAGGCAATTGTCACATACCCTATGTGCCGAGTGAAAGGTGTCTGAATACAAGTAACTTGATTCCAATATACTGAAACAAGGACGTACGCTGAATAACACTTGCAGCTTTACTGTTAACGACGGAAACCTGTGGCCGAGTACTGAGTATTCCTCGGTATTTCCCGAGTTGCAGCAGGGGATCTTCGGGCTCACTAGATAGGCCTGGTGAAATAAAGATTTGATATATTTACTTGACTAAAATCCCCACTGTACCCTCCCATACAAATAAAACCTCAGTGTAAAATAACAGTTTGGAAGGATCCGTAGTCCTTCATAGGGCTATGACCAAAAAACGGCCGAAGCACTGGTTTCCGATTGTTGGTTACACGGCGGTTAGTGCCTCGATGACCAACCTTAAGCTCGGGTTGACGTTCCGGTGTCAATCCACCTGTGGATACCACCTGCTTCGAGAAGAGTGAACGTGAAATAAAACGACGAAACCACCGTTTGAAAGAGCCATATTTCTTTGACAATTTCGCACGTAGTACTTGAGCTACTGTTGTATCCAGATCCACCGAGTTCTCTGAAGAGATGGATTGTTGCCGCCGCAAGCAAGTTGGGAAACGTTCGGATGCCAAGCGCCATGTCAATTTAGCCCCAGATTTATGTTGAACCGGGAATCTATCGATTCGTTGCCGTTTTAATCTCGTCAAAGTCTGGATAGCCATTGGACGGATCTTGGGAAGTCGACCTAAGTGGCAGGTGCCCTTGAAAAGCCTCTCAACACAGCCTACACGTCGGGCGTGGATGATGTTGCCACCGATGACATCGTCTAGCGGAATGAACGACTTAATCATGATAAAATTGATAGTTCCTCTATCTTTACTCCAACAGCGCCGCTCCAGTTCCAGTGCAAAAGACGTGGGGCGCTTGTTGTGCGATTCGATGTCATCGTACCTGGTGTTCTCACGAAATCGGATTGGCCAAATTCTTGCTCGAATGAGGAGTTGGCTACTCGAAAGTTTAGCCAAGCTGGCGACCGGAAACCCCATCTGTCTCGCTAAATGGACTCTCTTCTGTGGTGAAGTCATGGGATGCAATATCGTAGAACTTGACCAGACATTCCTGTTTTCAGACCATGGACTGGTTATACTTAAAAACAGATGAGCCCAAGACCAAGTAGGGAACTGGTCGTCGGGCAATGCGGGCTTCTTGGTCCAATACTTCTGCCAGCAAAGACCATACTGCATTTGGCGAGTGGGGATTCCGAACACATGTTCAACACCTCGAGTTTTGAAAAGACCGGCTATTGCGTTGATTCTGTCACTAGAAAAGGCAAGTTTACGTTTTGAGTATCCTTGTATCAGCTTGTGGATTGCCTTGGACTTTACTGCTGTACACTCAGGACGGCACTCTACCTCCACAGCAAGGCCTGCATGATGGTAAGACACCATTGGACAGTTTATATGCCAGAGAATAGTCGAATCAGTGAAGTAGAGACGACGAGGAGACAGATATTCCTCTTGCATAGTCCAGCCTCGGCCTTTCCATGCCGAGTTTGAGTCCTGCAAGTATGGAGTGTCGTTAGAAGTGCCACAACATTTGTCACTTGGTGGTTTCATGCCTCCATCAAAGTCTCGGGTGTAACCCGGGAGACCAGAATGTATATTGTCGGTTAAAGCACATATCATAGTCAAGTACGAGTTGGCGAAGATATCTCCCATGGCATGAATCTGCTCGGCCTTTTCTTTATCATCACCCTGCATGATGCAGTATCGGTCAATCCAAATGTATGGGATTCCCAATAGCTGAGCCATCGACATACAGTCATATAGCGTTTTGGACATTGTATTTGGTGATAAGGAGCCGGGCCGTGCAAAATCAGACATAGTTTCTTGGGTGAGCATGTTCTTGTCCTCGGGATCCCATCTGTAACTAATGGCAGAAAACCGGACATGTCTATTTCCAATCGTAACAACGCATCTCTCATCGACATTGATTAAACGAAAAGATGACGGGTACTCTATAAACTTCTGTTAGACTAGATCGATACTGGTTGGTAAAAGTTACTCACCTGCCGTTTGCTCGAGATTAACTTTGGGGTACTTCTCAAATTGATCCTGTATCTGGTGTTTTAGGAACATTGGGTTACAACGATTCAGACTATGAGGCACCAAGTCTGCTCCATTAGCATCGACCGTTGATAATCGCCTCAATGCAACTTCGGCATTGGCAGACAAAGGCTTCCTCCATCTCCGCCATCCCATGGCTCTCTCCCATTCAACCTCAACAGCTACAAGCAACGAATTTCTACATCCCATGACATCACCAACCAACTGTGTACTGCTGGTCTTGCTCACACGTGATAATCTGGCTTTTTGGTCGCCATGTTCATGAATTAGCGACAATATATCTTTTGCCAAACCAAAGCACATCGGGCAATCCGAGGAAAATCCGAGTTTTTTTGATACATCACCAGCGTCTTTCTGAACGATAATTGGCCACGGAGAAAGACCGTCCTGTCCATAAAAAGCTGGACTGTTGAGTACTCGTTGGATTTTCTTGTCTTTGGATGACCACCAGCTTGGCTTGACAAGATCATGCCCAAGAGCATGATCGTTCTGGACCTTTTTCTTCTGGTCATTGATACATTTAACACAGTCTTTGACAACCATCTGGCTAATAATAATTTCAGCACAAGATGCACACCAACTACGATTGATGGACAACGCCCCAATCACTCGACGATTGTATTCTGCGCATGATTCTCTTGAATCACTTTCAATCTTAGTGTGAACAATGCCATCGGACCGCTAAGTTAGTCAGTATATGGTTTCCTGTAGCGTTCTTTGCACATCCAGCATGCAAACATTCTCACCTGTTCAATGTCTTTGAAGGATAAGATCGTATAACCGACCGTGTCACCACGAGCTCTTGGGATGACTTCAAACATCTTGGTCTGGTTTCAATCATGGAAGAAACTCCTCGAGCTTTGGAATTGATGAGTTGGGTATCCTTTAGTTTCCCTTGAAATATGTGCCGTCCAAAATAAGCCTGAATTTAAGCCACTCTGTTAATATGGTGGCGTCATGTAAGTGACCCCTACAAATGAGTCTGGGTGATTTATCAGCTGTGGGAGATTACGGTTCGGGGTGTTGTCCGACTATTGTGATATACGGACGCATAGTATCTTGGGGATATGGTCTTTTCCTCTTTCTCTCTTCTTCTTTTGTCCTTTAGTTAGATCACTGAATATACTGTGACTATACGATACTTACTACAACTATCTTGATCCCTCTTCATACTCTGATATTCACAGTGATCACCTAAATGCTAGCAATTGTACACACAAACATACATACACACATATGTACATACACACAGTTACCCTCGCATCTTCGAAAAGCCGCTTGTTCAGAGTATCAATACTCCAGTTCAGCGTCACCCGGCCGCTGACCAAGTCCGGACAGTCCACCGCCAAATGAAAAATCAGTTGCCTTCTCCTTCCACAATGGCAGCCAGCATCGTCGCGCCTATGGATAGCCTCCTGAAAACCCAAAGTCCGTCCGTCATGACCCGTCCGAAGCTTCGTCAGAATGCCTTGGGGTATACAATAGTGAAACTATGCTGTAGTATTGCGTCTCGAATTCCACTCTTTCCAAAGAACACACTCCTGGTTTCAGCTGACAATGACATTTCTCCCCAAAACAATATCATTCAAAACAAAAAGTCCAATTCCAAACTCCAAGCATCAAAACAAAATATACGTAAACTCCCAAGCCCAACCTAACCCAATCCAATTAACCCTTAAACTTAAGCAACGAATCCTACAAAAGTCAGTCGAAATCCTCTGCACAACAAAAGAAACTTACCGCCACCACTTTATTAACACTTGAAGCCGTCAGATGTTTCTCTCCTTTCTTCCTCGTCTCCACACTAGCTTCTTTAACTAGCTGTTCCATGAACATCATATAATCCAAGAAGATCTAAAAACACACTCGTTAGTCCGTCACCCTACATCACCAAAACAAAAGAAAAGTACCCACCAAAACATCCGCGTTTCGACTGAGATTTAACCCTGACTGGGCTTTAACAATCTTCTTCACCTTAGCCCGTGGATAAAGTTTCGCTCCGGGCGCCATATCGAATACCTCAAAGTTCTCTTAAAAAAGATACAATAAGGATTAAATTCCCACGTCATCACCACCAGTGACGTCAAAACCCCATCCGCGCCAACCCGCGTCACCCCGGTCACCCAAGACCCTAACATGTGACAGCCAGGGTTTCCGCTGCCCCACCATGAATTTCCAGGTACTAGCAAACAGCTGTCGCTGAAATGACGATGACGACGAGTATACAATCCAAACACGACAAAATACTTCAAAATGGCCTCTATGTTGCAAAGACGAATGGTTTGT
>JSUI01006308.1:0-37112 GCA_000833645.1 Huntiella omanensis | reverse complement strand
ATATGGCATGAGACATTCCAGCGGTATTACCGGCAACGCCAGGACCAAAACGGTAGGTTTGCTAGCGTCCTTTCTTTGGCGGAGTGGGAACTAACGAGATTAGGAACCCGACAGACACAGTGGGCGCCGGAACAACAACCGACTGAGCAGCCGGTTTCCCATGGACATGAACATGCACAATATGCACTACAGTACTCACCGCAACCTTCGGGCTACCCGGTGAGCCCAGATAATCAAGGGGGATATTCACAGCAAGCGGATCCGTATGCTCACCAGACGGTGGATCCGTATGCTCACCATACAGCGGATCCGTATAGTCACCAAACAACGGATCCATATATCGCCACGTCTGTCCCTCCGGTAGAATCATATGCACAATCTACATACCAACATGAACAGTATGCTCCGATAGTAGTAGGTACCTCGTCACACACCGTTGACGAGGCCCCTTCAGGTTCCCCCGCGGATCCACCCGAGAAAAGGCGCCGTCGTAAACGTCGTCGCGGCAAAAAAAGTAGTCTCAAACGTACGTCCATCCCTCCCCATTCACACGCCCATCTAACAACCCAGCAGATCAACCCTCCAGTTCCGGATCCGAACCCGACCCCAGCGTTCCCTCCGAAACCGACTCCGAGTCTTATCCCCGCCCGGGAGGATCGCCCACTTACTCCCCTCGTATGTTTTCCGCCCCGCTGTTTCCCGCCCCGCTAACCGTTTAGGCTTGGTGGATCCACATCATAACTACTACCATGACCCTACGGACCCGGTGGACCCGACAAATCCACCGTACCTGGTTGATTCCGGCGAGGGAATGCTCCATGTGGCATCTATCCCGCCAGTGACCACCCCAGTCCCCAGCACGGTTGACACAGCTGATACACTTGACCCCCGATACAGAGTATGTCGATCCGACGCCTTCCAACCCGGGTCTGTCTTCAAAACCCTCTGGTCCGAACCAATCGGGAAAACCACTACAACCGAGTCCTCCATTCCGGTTTCCGACACCCGCACCTTCATCGACAACTACGGCGAGAAATTCTACGTCGGGTTCCGCCGCTTCATAGTTGTCGCTAATGACGCCGGCCACTGTACCTGTGTCCCGATTCTAACCTATGGTGGCCGCGGCTGCTGTAAACGCGGAGTCAAAGCTGATCGCCACGGAGTCGTCTATCAGACAGGTCAGAGGGTGCGGATGTTGCCTGATGAGCCGCAGTTGGGGTTTCCTCCGATTAGAATTGATATGTCTGTCCGTGGGGAACGGTTAACTGCCGAGTCAAGGGTGAATTACTCAAAGCTTGTCACAATTGAACACAACGTGAAGGTGTTTTTCGTTGGCACAGTTTGTCGTGACGATGAAGAGTTGATGCATGATGCGGTGGATAAGTGTTGGCGGTTGAAGAGTTTCCATCGCCGTGAGAGGATGTGATATGTTGCAGATCGGTCGAGCACCGCTAGGTTCGTCTCCTGGTTTGTCTTTCTTCATGACATATGTCGTGAATCCAACGTTGTTCTAGTTTGTATATAGTTACTTCTTACAAGACCCTACTATTAAACCCTGAAGTCCGCCCCTCCAAATCTCCAATTCCGCTCCCAGGGAGTCCCTGCACAGACCAAGGAACCAGCCTCGGCTGGTCTAATCCATCCTTCTATAAGACAAGATGCACAACAACAGCAGCTACACCTCCATCTCACTTTTGTAGTCCACAAAAACACACCCTCACACCACCAAAATGACCACCGAACACATCCTCAAAGACGTCCCCAATCTCTTTTCTGTGCGCGGAAAAACTGCCCTCATCACCGGCGGCACCCGCGGTCTCGGTCTCCAAGCCGCCTCCGGCCTCCTCCAATCTGGCCTCTCAACCCTGATAATTTCCTCTCGCGACGCCACCGCNATCTTCTCAACGAATCGAAGAAACACGTCTCGAAAATCGATATCCTCCTCGCCAATGCCGGCGCCGCCTGGTCTGCGCCCATTGAGAAGCATCCCGATGCGGCTTTCCAAAAGGTTATGGATTTGAATGTGCGGGGTGTCTTCTTGACCATCCAGGCTTTCCTCCCATTTCTTGAGCAGGCCGGCACTCGTGAGGATCCCGCGCGCATCTTGATTACCGCGTCTATCGCCGGTGTGGGACGGGGACCTGCGGCGTCTTACGGATACTGGGCTTCCAAGGCGGCAGTCATCCATATGGCCAAGAACATGGCGGTGGAGTTTGGCCCTAAACATATCACTGTGAATGCGATTGCTCCAGGTTTCTTCCCATCCAAGATGACCAAGGCCTACTCATCTACTGTAGGCGGATACAAAGCCATTGCCGCTCAGAACCCCCTTGGAAAGCTCGGCTCCGGTGAGGACTTTGCCGGTGCGGTTATCTATCTATCTAGTCGTGCCGGTGCCCATGTTAACGGTGGTTGTCTCGTTATTGATGGAGGCGCTGTCCTGTCCCCACCGCCGTTCGATTTCCAGCATAAACTATAGTAGGGTCCATTAGGGTTCCAGTGGTAGTAGCTTTCTCCTTGTGGCTGAGCCTGTTGAAATATCCAATGTCTATGCATATCCACCGAAATAAATGTTTGCTTTTCCCTTATAGATGACTTTTTGGCTGAAGATTCTGACTTTGTTTGATTAATGACATCACAGAGATGTTGACGGAACTTCTGTGCTTGACAATGGCTTGCGTGCAATCCACCATGTAGCCCGATACACTGTTTGCAACATAGAGTCTGGGTCCGTGATATACGGAGCCTCTACGCCACTAACCTTCTTCTCAATGACGAATCCCATCTTCTCCAAAAGAGCCATAACCTCATCATCACTTAATTCAAAGCTCCCTGGGTCTGCAATTCCCGACGTCGTCCCACCATCGTGGACTCCGTCTCCGTCTGTATCCCGTCCGTGATTCCCTGGAGCNTGATTAATGACATCACAGAGATGTTGACGGAACTTCTGTGCTTGACAATGGCTTGCGTGCAATCCACCATGTAGCCCGATACACTGTTTGCAGCATAGAGTCTGGGTCCGTGATATACGGAGCCTCTACGCCACTAACCTTCTTCTCGATGACAAATCCCATCTTCTCCAAAAGAGCCATAACCTCATCGTCACTTAATTCAAAGCTTCCTGGGTCTGCAATTCCCGACGTCGTCCCACCATCGTGGACTCCATCTCCGTCTGTATCCCGTCCGTGATTCCCTGGAGCGTTATTCTCAAAGTGCCACAACAAAGGCCCGTTATTCACCAGGATACCCCCAGGCTTCAGACAACTCCAGATAACCTCCAAATACCGAATCAGATTCGGCGCCGTATCTAGAAAGAAAACAGTCGCAACCGCGTCGAAGTACCCCCGATGCTCTTCATCTCCGTACAGACATATGAAATCCGCCGCGCACATGCTCATCTGTCCCACATACCGACCTTGGGCTTTCAACTCCTGCATATGGGTTCCTGGGTGAATATCCGGGACCCGATAGCTACGAAGATGCTTCTCGCGTGTCTGATGATTCGAAAACGTGTGTACCCAGGGGAAAATACTGTGTTGGCCAGCCCGCTCCGTACAGTTCAGAATATACGACGACGCAACCAACTGATGGTACGAGATCTCATTGCCCTCAGTATCATGTCCTGCACAGCACAGATCGAACACCAACCGGCCAAGCCCGGCTCCAGGGACCAACACTTTGAGAGGCTGGTTGCCGTCACCGCCAGAAGCCCCTTCTGCCCGGTCCTGCCTGCAGTCACCGCCCAGATCAGTCGTCGGCGCCTGGACCCGCCTGCGTTCCTCCCGTTCAGCGTCCAAAGCAGCAATCACAGGGCCATAGCTTGCTTCTCTTTCCCGCTCTCCCCCGTCAGACCAGTCCCTGTAAAACTGGCGAATGGTGCTTCGTGCCTTGTCAATATCTCCGTGTGAAGCTGCACCGGCCCAGCGTGGCGGTAACGAAATGTGCGTGTCTTTGGGTACCGGGCCAGCCTTTTGCGTGAAAGCCGGAAGTCCGAATCTGACGATTTCGTGGGCAAGTTCTGCGTTGGAGTCGATGGCGTCGTCAGTGCGTTCGAGTGTCTGAAGGAAGTTGAATGGGGGGGCTGCCAGCATTTTCCAGTGAGCGGCCGGCAATGCATAAAAAGACTGCCGCCGGAGATGGGTCACACTAAAGTGGGCGGTGCGGGCATAACGGCTGTGATTTGGTAAAGGGTTAGTCTAGCTGATATCTTTACTAGGGCCGTAATGACATGTCATGCAACGCTGCCGGCGTTGATCAGAGTGTCGCAGACATGCGCCCAATGTGAAACACGTACAGAAAAGAGTCGAGCGCGCTATAGAGAACCCGGGTTTCTTCTTCATCCTCGAGAACCATCTCGTCTTGGTCCCGCGCCACGGTAGATTCTGAAGGCATTGTGGCCGCGGTGAGTGTGGCGCTGCTGGCTGTTTGCTCTGTTTGCTCTGTTGGCGACATGACAAGATGTGACGATGGCTGATGATTGCTTCAACCCAATATGTGATTGCTCTCTTGGAAAGTAAAGCAATAGGATGCCGACCTGCCGATTTAGATACTAACTCCGAGAGTTTGCGTGGCGATTGCTCTGAAGCGAGAACAGGTGGGCAGTGATGATGATGATTGTGTGTATGTGTTCCTGCTATTGCGTGCAGTCTGGGTAGATTTTCCGGCTTTCTTTCCGGCTGGTTGCTGTCGTTTGCTCTATGCCTTGCCTGGTTCTATGTCTTGCTATATTTGTTGTTATAGCCAGCAAGCATGAGCTGATCTAGCAACAGTCTGTCTGAGGGCCTACCAGGCTAAACTGCTTCTCCGTAATGGGCAGCCGGCAGGCAAACCTTCCCCTCTTGTCAATTAACGAGATCTTCGTCAGGGGCAAGATTGATAAACACAGCCGGGCAATCACTTGCGGGGTTTAGTCCTGTCACCGTATGTATGTGTGTATGTACAACACAAATGACAGCAAATGGTGTCTAGTGTGTATCACCAATGTCCAAGTCCACAGGTCAAAACCACACAAGGTTCTTTTGAGTTGACTCGTGAAACCAAGTTGACAGCCAACACCCGCTTTTGTTGACGAATCTTGAACCCCGCGAAACGCCACTAGAACACACCTAAAAACTAGGTAGACCAGGCCCTCTTTACGGACGAAACACCGCTAGAACACCCTAATTGACTAGACCCTTTAGATTTTCGTCAGAGCAACCCGACCATTGTCCCCACAATGCCGTTTTTGAACTAATTACTAGTAACTAGATAAGCGCATTAAGCTTGTGTATGTAGTTGCTTCAAAATGGACTATTCCGTTTATTGTTCATCATTTCCCCTCCTGGCGAAACCAACCTGTTGCTTGATGTCGTGGCCGTCTGTGGGTTGTTCTAGTTCTTGACATTATGTTCCACTAGAAGCTCTCTAACAACGCCATAAACGAGGTGCATCTCATCCATACGGCCGGGCGCATGGGGGTGTAAATAAAATAGCCGACACGTCTGGAGGTGGCAGTGGAAGATTTTGCACCACACTACACCCGGAACCATCACCTGGAACTACCAACCGCAAGAAAACTGGCCCTTGATGACGACAAAATCTCTGAATCCAGGTGGCTCGGGGCCGTGCTAAGACGCCCCAGTGCGGCCAAAGTCCGTGGCTCTCACAACAACAAAGAATAGGGTTGACGAAACATAGCAACCGTGACCTCGACCACACGGGTATGCGTCGTCAGCCGGCCCTTTTGGCTGGTACCCACTGCATCGAGGGAAATTACATATTGATCCCATCGGCGGGTGGGCTTTCCTTTGGGTGGCAATAGAGTTGAAGTTGAGACTTGCCAAGAAGTCGTGCTTAGCGAAACAAGTCTGGATCACGGTGGTCTCCCGAGGCCACTACTTAGAAACGTTGTAAAGTGTGGTGGTAGCCGTATATGAAATGAATCATGCATTTGTTTGTACGCGTCACATTATATCAACTCTGATAGGCTGTGTAGATGTCATAATACTGGGTGGAGTTTACGAAACATTGATCATCCACAGTGGACGATACTCTATGCATGCATGCACACAATTTACAAGCCGTCTTTTGACTAAGCACCCGACCCGTCAATGTAACAATAACCCTATCACGTGATATGCATACCACACACCAAACACTGCGAGTAGCCGCCAAAGGATTGCAGCTCCCGTAAGGAAGAAGGTCTCTAGAAGCTTGGCTAGACAACCAACCAACGATTCATCTGTAGATTGCGCTACTGTCACTTCTTTTGTCCATCATCTACCCAAACCGACAAGAGATCAACGCATTCGTTCTGTCATCGGTATCTTAACGGCCCGCTGATTATCACTGGATATTTCCTTGAACGCCGAAATTACCATCTAATCGGCTTTATCACCGCAAAGCTTATCGCCCTCTGCCTTTCAAAGCTAGCGTCGCAAACTACAGATTCTTTGACCCAATCTTTTTTATTTCTCCGGTCACTTTATCGTAACGTATCGGCCGCTATATCCGCATTCGTGATGTCTTCGTTTACACCTACTGATGGCGAAAACCCCTCGGCTCCAACTGTCTCGCCATCGCCAGCTCTGACTATCGTGCAGAAATCCTTTGCCTTGCCGCACTCTATTGACGCCCGGGTTTATGTACGTTTAGAGGTGCGGGATAAGTCACTCATGGTCTTTCTCACCACCGTCGACGAGGGCCTAGCGGGCTTGATGCTCTCCACTACTGAACGAGTCGCTGCCGAACCGGCTGCGAAAGCTTCACTAGGGAGCTTTGTGTATGCCATGCCAGATGTACGTCAGCTTTTTGATAAATGCGGCCTGTGCCCCGGTACCATATGACCAGGGACCGGGGGGTATAGACACGGAGAAGGGGTTTATGGGGTCTGAGCTGCTGTGCGAAAGAAAGAGGCTATGGTTGTCAACGAATCCATTTACTAACTGCCGATATTACTATTGCCAGACACGGAACGAATCACACCCTATGACGACTGCACTCTACTCGGTACAGTCTTCGTTGGATACGGCCACACGTCTCGCCGCAATTCTCGCCCGGAAAACCAAGATACCAGTCTATGTTAGCAGCTCACTTAGTTTGTCTGCTGCCGGGAATGGCGGAAGTGTCGAGGAAGAAATAGCCATCTTTAGAAAGACCCTCGAGGTTATCACGGACGCCTTGCCGCAGGAAATGTACCCAAGAAAATAGTAACGAACCATCAATCGGATTCCCGCCTCGTCCCTAGGGCTTTTACTTGCGGGTTGAGCGAGTCAATGTCGTCTTGAGTGCATTAAGAGTTCCCTGGTTCAAGCAAGAGGCCTGTCCGTATATTGTCTGGCACATATGTACAAGGCAGTAGTAGCAAACAAAGCCCGCAGGTGGAACTTCATGGGTAGGGTTGATCAGGGTTAGATATCAGACATAGACGATGTGTGAGAGAGGTCGGTCACTCCTCATTGTTCGGTGTGTCCAGTGAATTACAGTAAAACCAGACTGAATATCGTCCTGGCGTTTGTTTGCTTCTGTAACAGACGGTAACAGGGGATCTTTGGCACTCAAATCCAGGGCTTAGGTTGGCCCCAGAGACACTGGTTGCTTCCAATTCTGTACTTTTGTTTGGTCTAACATGATCTGAACAAGGCTGTGAAGCCACAACATGCCATGATCGGTGATACGGTGAGGACGGCGAAGGCAATGAATGGTAAGGGACCTGCATATAGTTGCACCCGGCAGCGATCCGACCTCGTAGGAAAGTACTCAGGATAGCCGGGTCCTTTGTCAGTTGTTTGCCCCCCCCTCCCCCCGAAGCTGCATCTTGAGTAGTCTAGAAGATGTTCTAAAGTGCCCGTCAGGAAGTCGGTCTCAATGTAGTTCACTAGTGTTTGTCTTTTTGTCGTCTGTGAGCTGTTCATCATACCCGTGGATACCGCGGTTGAGATTGTCTATCATGAGGGCCCCCGGGGATGTATCCGGCAGGCTCCTGTCTTTCCGTGCCTGTTGAGATTTAGCGGAGGTTTTCCCATGGGTAAGGAAGACGCTGATCAGTCGAGGCGAATTGGAGATCGTATGTATTGAATTGACAGAGAGACGGGCAAACTCCGCAAACTAAGTGTATTTTTGGGTTTAACGGCGGACTTACGCTCCTATGCGGGAAGAGATCGTCGGACTTCCATTGTTCTTCGGATTAACGCAACTTTACTCATCCGTGAAGACAGATTTTGTCGTCTGGGTTATTGTACGAGCTCGTTGTTAGTCGCCATCCTACCCACACTATTAATCCCCCGAATCCTTTCACCTGAAGCTCATCTACGCCCTGTGGTTGTTCAATCGCCTTGCCAGCCGGTAATGCCAAGCCTTCCGGACATGCAAGATGCGAGACCCACACATTCACTTATCAACCCCCTATCTTAACGGGCTTAACGGTGACCGATTTCCCGTCCACTTGATTTGATCCATCTTGGCTCACCACTTGAGTAACCCGTTCGTATATCTCTATTGTACCTGTATGTACACACACACAAACTGTATTCCGCCAAACCCTATACACTCAAGAAAGGCATACCCCCGCCCCTGGCTCCGTGCACAAGCAAGGCAGGGCATAGCAAGATGTACACCCCCTGGTAGCAACAAAAGAGACACGAGCCACGCCCCCCGGCCCAACCGCCACACTGGGCTCTTCCATGCGTGCGTGGCCAGCTTTACCGCAGCCCGTTTCTAATTTACCGTGGGGCGGCGAAGGGTGCGTGTGGAGTAGTCCATAGAGGGGGCTCGGCATACTGGTGGGGGCAGAGTCGACTCGGCTTGACTTGACTTTGACTGGTCGACAGGCTTGGAGCCGGGGTTCCACTTGGTCGCCGGGGTTTGCTTGGGTTGTGTGCGTATGTATGTACATATGTAGATTAGCTTTGGTAGGTGCGAGGTTTGACGATGGCAGATTTGAATAAATAGGATGGGGATATCCGGCTTTCATGATGTTTGGAATTTGTCTCTTCACTCTCACACTCATCTACAACAATCAACACAACAACACTTCTTCAAGACTTCTTCTCAGCTCAAGATCTACATTTCTTCAGCTGATAACCGCCACAATGATCCTCATGGCAGCTGCATCTGCAGCTTCCATGTCTAGCTGGCTTTCATCCCTATGACCGCTTCACACCACCGGCATATAATTTGTCTGGTTATATATCTACTTCACTTCTCAGTCTTTCGCTCATCTATCTCATGATTTCACTACCACTTTGATTGCCTTTGGGCATCGTCCTTTCTTTCCTTTGTCTTTGTTATGACTGGTTCGGACTTTACGCTGTCGTTGACGATACCCACCTTCACCTTGCTCCGATTGTTTATATGGACTTGGTTGACTCTTGTTTATAACTTCACCCTTCTGGCTTAATAGCCTCTTGTGTATACACCACTCTCCGTTTATATCCCGGCCTCTTTGTTTATTCGGCTACTTCCTGTCTATATCGACCTCACTCTGTCTATACTTCAAGCCTCACTGTCTATATNTCCTTTGTCTTTGTTATGACTGGTTCGGACTTTACGCTGTCGTTGACGATACCCACCTTCACCTTGCTCCGATTGTTTATATGGACTTGGTTGACTCTTGTTTATAACTCTACTCTTCTGGCTTAATGGCCTCTTGTGTATACAACACTCTCCGTCTATATCCTGGCCTCTTTGTTTATTCGGCTACTTCCTGTCTATATCGACCTCACTCTGTCTATACTTCAAGCCTCACTGTCTATATCGGCTTCTTCTGTTTATATCTTCCCTTTTGTTCATATCTTCTAGAGCGTCTTGTCTATTCTGCTCTCCGCTTGTTTATATTCCTCCTTTTGTTCATATCTTCCCGAGCTTCTTGTTTCTACAGCTCTACAATCTGTCTATACTCCACCTTTTGTTCATATCTTGAGCTTCCTGTGTCTACGGCTCCACAATCTGTCTATATCACTCCCCTTTTGTTCATACTTCTAAGCCACTGTTTCATACGGCTTCATTGTTCATACTACTATCTTGTATATACAAACACCAGAGATTCCTGCTTATATCGCTCTACACCCGTTCATACCCCTCAAGGCTTCTGTTTATAACAGCCTCTTTCCGCACATACTCCTGGCCATTGTTCATANCCTTTTGTTCATATCTTCCAGAGCACTTTGTCTATTCTGCTCTCCGCTTGTTTATATTCCTCCTTTTGTTCATATCTTCCAGAGCACTTTGTCTATTCTGCTCTCCGCTTGTTTATATTCCTCCTTTTGTTCATATCTTCCAGAGCACTTTGTCTATTCTGCTCTCCGCTTGTCTATATTCCTCCTTTTGTTCATATCTTGAGCTTCCTGTTTCTACAGCTCCACAACCTGTCTATATCACTCCCCTCTTGTTCATACTTCTAAGCCACTGTTCCATACGGCTTCATTGTTCATACTACTATCTTGTATATACAATCACCAGAGCCACTGTCTATCCCGGTCTCTTACACCTGTCTATACACACCAGAGCTTCCTGCTTATATCGCTCTACACCTGTCCATACCCCTCAAGGCTTCTGCTTATAACAGCCTCTTTCCGCACATACTCCTGGCCATTGTTCATACCGGTCTCCTTCCTAGCCATTGTCTATTCGGCTTCTTCTTTCTCAGTCTATACCCCGCCAGCTTGTCTATATTGGCCTCTACTCCCTTCTCTGTTCATACCCTGCCACTGTCTATTCGGCTTCTTCCACTCTCCTGTTTATATCGAGCCTGCTTGTCTATATCGGCTTCTTCCGCTTTTGTACATATACAGCCTACTGTCTATAAGGCTTCTCTTTGTTCATACTTGCCTATTCTGTCTATACGGCATCTTCCGCGTCTCTGCACATATCTAGCCAATTCTGTTTATTTGGCTTCTTCCTCCTACTCTTCTGTACATATCCAGCCAGCTTTGTCTATACGGCTTCTTTCTACTCTGCACATATCCAGCCAACTTTGTTTCTTCGGCTTCTTCCTTCTACTCCTCTGCCTATATCCAGCCATTGTTTATATCGGCTTCTTCCAACTCTCTGAACATATCTAGCCATCTGTTTCTACGGCTTCTTCCTCTTCTGCCTATATCTCTCTACTTGTTCATACTCTTAGCCTCTCTGTCTATTCGGCTCAATCCTGTCTATATCTTCCACCTTTTGTTCATACTCGGCCATTTTGTCTATTCGGCTCACTTGTTCATATTCTCTCTTCCGCTTGTCTATACTCCTCCGGCTCTTTTGTCTATTCAGCCCACTTTTGTTTATAATCTCTTCCACTTGTCTATACTCTTGACCGCCTCTGTTTCTATGGTCTCTCTTCTACCTTGTCTATACTCTTCAGATCACATTGTTTATATCGATCTACCACTTGTCTATACATTCAAGACCTCTTCTGTCTATACAGGTCTCACTGTTCATACTTCCAACCGGCTTTGTTTATATCGGTTTTCTCTTTTGTCTATACTTTCGACCTTTCTTGTCTATCTNAGCCAACTTTGTTTCTTCGGCTTCTTCCTTCTACTCCTCTGCCTATATCCAGCCATTGTTTATATCGGCTTCTTCCAACTCTCTGAACATATCTAGCCATCTGTTTCTACGGCTTCTTCCTCTTCTGTCTATATCTCTCTACTTGTTCATACTCTTAGCCTCTCTGTCTATTCGGCTCAATCCTGTCTATACCTCCTACCTTTTGTTCATACTCAGCCATTCTGTCTATTCGGCTCACTTGTTCATATTCTCTCTTCCGCTTGTCTATACTCCTCCGGCTCTTTTGTCTATTCAGCCCACTCTTGTTTATACTCTCTTCCACTTGTCTATACTCTTGACCGCCTCTGTTTCTATGGTCTCTCTTCTACCTTGTCTATACTCTTCAGATCACATTGTTTATATCGATCTACTACTTTTCTATACATTCAAGACCTCTTCTGTCTATACAGGTCTCACTGCTCATACTTCCAACCGGCTTTGTTTATATCGGTTCTCTCTTTTGTCTATACTTTCGACCTCTCTTGTCTATCTTGGTCTTTTCTGTCTATATCAACCATTTCTGTCTATATCGGTTGCTTCTCTTGTTCATACTCTTGGCTTTCTGTCTATTATTGCCACTCACCCTTTGTTCATACTTCGATCACTCTTGTTCATAATGATCGCTCTCTCCTCTGTTCATACCTTCGACCGCTTTGTTTCTATTGGTCTTTCTTCTCCTGTTTATACATCTTTACTTGGCTATACTACAGCAGCCTTCTTGTCTATATTGGCTTGCTCTCCGACCTTGTCTATATGGTCATCACTTGTCTATATCTCCTCCTTCTGTCTATACTTTTCCGCCTCCTTGTTTATACTACTTCGAGCCTCTTTGTTTATACTTGGCCACTTCGTCTATATTCTTCTATCTCTTTGTCTATACTCTCCGCCTACTTGTCTATATCTGGCACTCTCTTGTTTATATCACCAACTCTTCTGTCTATACACCATACCCTTCTGTCAATACTTTGTACATACTACTCTTTACACCTTCGAGACACTTGTTTATACTGCTCTCATTCCGCCTTGTTCATACTATCGAGCATCCTGCTTATATATGCTCCACACTTGTATCAATACNCAAAGTTACACAAATCACTTAATGCAACCTATAATATAGGGTTAAGACATCACTAGCCGCCATACAATGAGGAGTCGATTATAGCGCCCCGACAACAATGGCCTGCACATGGTACAGACAAACGACATGAAAGTGCATCAAAACCAGACGACTTTTCTCAAAGCCCCTCCAAAATAGTCAAGCTCTGCCGAGCCGCATCCGCAAATACATATGTAGGTACACACCTAGTTAACAATCAACCCAGTTTGTCCATAGCCTCGAAACCGCAGACTATGCAGCCCCAACAAACCCAGCCAAAAGTATTTTGATAAGCGCTGTGAACAAAGACCCTAGTGAACCCTCGAAATGGGGTGATGTAGGTAGCCGGGAATTGAAGTTCGGGCGGACGGCTGACCGGGACGACGACGGGTGTGGATTGTACATTATGTATAGTAGATGCGGGGGGCTTGCATGGACGAGGCAAGACACATGGGAGTGGCGATGAGGCTTGATTTTGCTGGTGAGGACCTTGTTGGATGGGTGGAGAGGGTTTGAGACCCTTGAGTTTGGTGTCATGTTTATGATGGGATATTTGGGAATACTTGAAAATTAATTACTTCTGTACGTGATAGTACCGGAATATTATAGTCATAGATCGTTTATTATCTCATGTTATGATCCTATAAGTTTCTCGCATTACCAGCCATTTAGAATCCACCTTTTATGCCCCTCCTTTCTCGCCGCTTACTCCTCTAAAGAAAGATTTCCTTTATCCAAGGCTTTTTCTACAGCACTATAAAAATCATAGACCACCTATAATGGCCTTATAATTTCCCCCGCCTGCCCCTCTAATCCACGATTTTCAACTATATTACAAGCCAACGATTGGCTACAATCTGCCCCGTTTGACCTCGTTACTGACTACTCTGAATGGCCCCTCTTATTTCTACTCTTTCTCTCTCCTCTTCTTCGATTTTCGCCAAACAGCCTGAACCGCCTATAACCTTGGCTTAGGACACTATTTCAAGCCTCTATTTTCTGGCTACTGTTTAAACACATACACCGACTTATCCAAACCTTTCTAGATCCGCTGGAAGATCGGTCCCCAAATTTGCCCTTATCACGCTTATTGTCTTTTTTTAGCTTGTCCTTTCTCTTGTTCCACCTCTATTTCTGGTTTCGCTGTTGATAATAATACTTGCTGCAAGCCTTGGTTATTAGCTAACTTGTGTGCGCTTCTTCAATACCCTCGCTCGCTGCATTTTCTTTCCCCGCCAACCCCACTAACCAGCCATACAAGGCGTGCTTGTCGTCATCCAAGCTTCTCTCTAGTAAACTCGCTTTTTCACTTTTTTTCCCACTTTACCTGAGCCCCGTTTTGTCCTGGAATCCGCAGGCTTTCGCTCTCATCCCGTCTCGCGAGTTACGTGCAGAGCTTACACACATTGAGCCACACACACACACATATACACCCACTAGTCGTTCCGCTCTACGGATCCACCCCCTGACTTGTCCCCGGACAAAAAAGTCCCGGCTTTCTGTCAAGAGTTCCGGCGCATCCGTTTCGCGCCCCACCCCGCAGCAATCGCACACCCCGGTCTTTTGTCGCCCATCTACCGACATGTCTAACTGGCAACCAAACCCGGAGTCTCTCGGCCAATTGGCCGAGTGCTTGAAGAATTCCCTTAGTGGCTTCAACAAGGAGTTGCAAGCCCAGTCTGAAAAGGTAGGTTCATCATGTAACGGTGTTGTTTTATTGTTGGCCAGTCTGCTGACCTCGGGTTGTTCCGTCTCTATAGATGCTTGCCGATGCTAGAAAGTCGCCTGATTTTAACAACTACCTGGCCTTTATCTTTTCTAGTCCCGTGTGTCCTCCCGGCCCCGAGTTGACCCCCGAATCCTTCCACACTGTTCGCGTGGCTGCCGGAATCATGCTCAAGAACAACTTGCGCAAAGGTGCTTCAGAGATTCCCGCCGCCAGTCTGGATCTCATCAAGTTGGCCGTTCAGATGGGTTTACAGGATAAGAACTCTTTGATTCGCAACCACTCCGGTAACATTGCTACCGAGTATGTCCGTACCTTGGGACTTTTCAGCTGGCCTGAACTTATCCCTATGCTTTTGAGTATTNATTGAGGCACAGGAAGGTGCTATGTCTGCTTTGGCCAAGATTTGCGAGGATAACCTCAAGTCACTCGAGAGAGAACAGGGTGGTCAGCGTCCTGTTAACATTCTACTTCCTAAGCTCATTGAGGCGGCCAAGAGTCCCGTTACTAAGGTCCGTGTTGGTGCGCTTACTGCCATCAACGAGTTTGTTCCTCGCAAGTCGCAGGCTATGCTTAACTCTATCGATGCTCTGCTTCAGCAACTTTTCACTCTTTCCAGTGACCAGAGTGTTGATGTTCGTCGTCAGGTGTGCCGTGCTTTTGTTCTGTTGGTGGATGCCCGGCCTGATAAGTTACACCCTCACATTTCTGACATGGTTGATTACATTATCAGCCAGCAGAAGAGTGACGACGAAGAGTTGGCCTGCGAAGCTGCTGAGTTCTGGTTGGCCATTGGTGAGCACGAGAACTTGTGGAAGGCTCTGGGACCTTACATCAACAAGATTGTCCCCGTGTTGCTGGAGTGCATGGTCTACAGCAGTGATGAGATTGCTCTTTTGGGTGATGGTTCTGACGATGAAGAGGAGGATGATCGTGCTGAGGATATCAAGCCCGTCTTTGCCAAGGGCAAGGGTACTCGTAACGCCAAGGATCAGGGTGAGGGTGTTAACGCCACTCACGCCTATGAGAAGCTGGCCAGCATGGAGGCTGGTGATGACTTGGAAGATGGTGAGATCGAGGAGGATGAGGAGGATGGCGATGAGGATCCTGAGGAGCGTTGGACCCTGCGTAAGGGTTCGGCGGCGGCTCTCGACGTGTTTGCCCGTGACTTCCGGGATCCCGTGTTTGGCTGCATCCTCCCGTACCTTGAGAAGAACCTTAAGCACGAGGAGTGGCCTTACCGTGAGGCTGCGGTTTTGGCTCTTGGTGCGGTTGCTGAAGGGTGTGTGTCTGTGGTTACTCCCCACTTGCCAGAACTTTTCAACTACCTTTTGTCGCTTCTGAGTGACCCTGAACCTGTGGTGCGGCAGATTACGTGCTGGACTCTTAGTCGTTACTCTGCTTGGGCTTCGAGCTCTGGTGAAAACGGTACTCCTTCTACGTACTTTGTGCCATTGATGGAGGGTCTTCTTGGTCGCATGTTGGATCGCAACAAGCGGGTTCAGGAAGCTGGTGCGTCGGCTTTTGCTAACCTTGAGGAGAAGGCTGGTAACAAGTTGGAACCGTACTGTGAACCTATTATTCAGCAGTTTGTTCGCTGCTTCGGCAAGTACAAGAACCGTAACATGACGATTCTGTACGACTGTGTTCAGACTCTGGCGGAGAGTATTGGGCCGGTGTTGGCACAGCCTAACTTGATGGGCACTCTTATGCCTGCGTTGATTCACCGTTACCAGATTACTGATGATGACTCTCGCGAATTGTTCCCTCTTTTGGAGTGTCTTTCGTATGTTGCTATGGCTCTCGGTGAGAGCTTCAGTGCGTATGCCCAGCCCATCTTCACGCGCTGCGTTGGTATCATTCGGAACAACCTGGAGCAAACTATGGCTTCCAAGGCTAACCCCGAGATCTCGATGCCAGAGCGTGATTTCTTGGTGACGAGTCTTGATCTTCTNCAGATTACTGATGAAGACTCTCGCGAATTGTTCCCTCTTTTGGAGTGTCTTTCGTATGTCGCTATGGCTCTCGGTGAGAGCTTCAGTGCGTATGCCCAGCCTATCTTCACGCGCTGCGTTGGTATCATTCGGAACAACCTGGAGCAAACGATGGCTTCTAAGGCTAACCCTGAGATCTCGATGCCAGAGCGTGATTTCTTGGTGACGAGTCTTGATCTTCTCAGTGCCATCATTCAGGCTCTGCCAAGCCAATCGTCTGCGGCACTTGTTGGTCAAGACGAGGCTACTTTCTTTGAGCTTGTGGTGATGTGCCAGGAGGATGAAGCTGATGAGGTTCGTCAGTCTTCGTACGCTCTGCTTGGTGATGCTGCCAAGTACATCTTCCCTCAGCTTTCACGTTACCTCGGCAAGATTATGCCTGTGCTTATCAAGCAGCTTGACCTTGACAGTATCATGGACGAGGATATTGACAATGGTTTCAATGTGATTAACAATGCTTGCTGGGCTGTTGGTGAAATTGCGACTCAACTTGAGGGTAATGAAATGGGACAGTATCTTGAGGGTCTTGTGACGAGGTTGGTGGAAATGATTGTTAACCCCCGGATTCCACCAAACGTTGGCGAGAACGCTTGTATTGCTCTTGGTCGGTTGGGTATCTTCAACAGTGAGACTCTTGCTCCGTTCCTTGGTGAATTTGCGGAAGACTTTATTGTTACTATGGATGGTGTTATTGCTGCGGAAGAGCGGGCGTCTGCCTTTAAGGGATTTTCTTATATTGTACTGAAGAATCCTCAGGCTATGGAGAATGTGTTGCTTCAATTCTTTGGAACTATTGCACGTTATCAGGACGTGCAGTTGTACAACCCGCTTAAGCAAGAGTTGTTGGATGCTTTCAAACAGGTAAGAACCAGGGAGGGAGGGAGAGACAAAGGGACGGGATGGTTTCAAAGATTGTGTCACTAACAGTATTTTGTGTACAGGTGATGACTACTTACCAGAGCATGATTCCTACATTCAACGAGTTTTTGTCAAGGCTACCAGTGGATGAGAGACAAGCTTTGCACACTAAATTTGGTGTTTAGAGGTTTAATGTTTTCTTGATGTTTGATATTCCATCTGTTTTGTTTTTTTTTTCTTTTTGGGTTTTAATTTTTTTGTTTTATTTCTTTCTGGGCAAGACAAGTTGTTCAGACATTGCATTTTGGGACCATGGGGAGGAAAATATCATGCGGCCAGGACCAAGGATTAGTAGGCACGACTGATGGTTTGTGTATTTTGTTTTGTTTTTTTTTTGTTCTTGTTTGATATTAGGAGATATAGAGGGAGAATTTCAGGTTTCTGGTCAGAAGGTCTCGCGCGTAAGTTGGCGATGCGATGAATGAAAAGTAAAAGAGGAGGTATTTTTATTGTTTTTCATTGGATGATGTTCTTTTCCAAGGATGTTTTTTTTAAAGTGTGACGTGATGAGTGAAGAGGCTGTGTCTTGGAGTTGAAGATTGTTCATGGTGGCTGGTGCTATAAGCCATGGTTATGACGTCAGGAGTTGAGTTGAAGGTTAACCCTAATTTATGCTTAGTTTGTANATTAGGAGATATAGAGGGAGAATTTCAGGTTTCTGGTCAGAAGGTCTCGCGCGTAAGTTGGCGATGCGATGAATGAAAAGTAAAAGAGGAGGTATTTTTATTGTTTTTCATTGGATGATGTTCTTTTTCAAGGATGTTTTTTTTTTAAAGTGTGACGTGATGAGTGAAGAGGCTGTGTCTAGGAGTTGAAGATTGTTCATGGTGGCTGGTCGTATAAGCCATGGTTATGACGTCAGGAGTTGTGTTGAAGGTTAACCCTAATTTATGCTTAGTTTGTATTCGAAAATTGATGAACAGCATGGTTGTCACGTAGAGATACGGGATGAAAACTGGAGAACAGACAATGGAGGGGGTAAGATCAAGTAAGATAGGGGTGATTTTGGGCAAGTTTTGACGAGTCATGGAGGTTTTCTTGGTACATAAGTCATAAGTGAGTTTGTATGGAGTGATGGTCTATTCGTTTACCTTTTTTAGTGTATGGTGAGAGGGTTGAATGAAACGAAGAAGAATAAGCTAAAGGCAAACAATCTTTGGGATGTTTGGAGGGTGGGGCAGGAAGGGGGAGTTGTTTGACCTGTTTCGTGGAAAGATTGGATTGGACTTGGTCTAGACTTTGGGAGGTGATGNTCAGGAGTTGTGTTGAAGGTTAACCCTAATTTATGCTTAGTTTGTATTCGAAAATTGATGAACAGCATGGTTGTCACGTAGAGATACGGGATGAAAACTGGAGAACAGACAATGGAGGGGGTAAGATGAAGTAAGATAGGGGTGATTTTGGGCAAGTTTTGACGAGTCATGGAGGTTTTCTTGGTACATAAGTGAGTTTGTATGGAGTGATGGTCTATTCGTTTACCTTTTTTTTTTAGTGTATGGTGAGAGGGTTGAATGAAACGAAGAAGAATAAGCTAAAGGCAAACAATCTTTGGGATGTTTGGAGGGTGGGGCAGGAAAGGGGAGTTGTTTGACCTGTTTCGTGGAAAGACTGGATTGGACTTGGTCTAGACTTTGGGAGGTGATGGATATATGGAGTGACATGTGTCAATGTCTTGATGGGGTGGAGTTGGATAGACGAGAAGAGAAGAGAAGAGAGAATAGTATGTACATAGTAGATTGATAAATGAGGTTGGGAAACTAATTATAGATTAAGTATTTCTGTACACGGGATATATGTAGAATATAGACAAGGAAGGGGAAGGGGGGGTCAAATGGGGCGATGATGATTGTGAATGTTGGCGTGGAACTTGATAGATAAGGTATTGATTTAGGTATGTAGCTACATAGTTAGTATGGCGTGTTCTGGACAGAGAGAGAGAGGGGACGGAGAAGACTTTGGAAGATCGGGCTCGTATTTCCAGCCTTTTTTTTGAGTGGGCGGGGAAAGGGAAAGGGAAAGGGGGGGCGTGCTGGATGTAGGGTTTTGTTTTTTGGCACGGGTTGATTGGATGGGAAAATTGGAAAGATGGTGTTATTAATAGGTTTGATTGTGGGTGTATGATGTTGGGAAGTTTGTATGGTTTGATGATTCTTTGGTTTGGGGTGATGGTGGTAGTTTGGTTGAAGGGAGGGTGATGATGGATTTGATCATGGTGGTGTACATGTTTGTAGATACATACATCATGGAATCCATGTTACTTGGTTGCTGGGTATTCAGTATCCAAGACCCGTCTGAGCGTCGTTAAGGAACATCGGGAGACACGAAATATTCCCTGGGCTAGGCTAGGCTGGGCTGGTCTTGGNACTTTGGAAGATCGGGCTCGTATTTCCAGCCTTTTTTTTGAGTGGGCGGGGAAAGGGAAAGGGAAAGGGGGGGCGTGCTGGATGTAGGGTTTTGTTTTTTGGCACGGGTTGATTGGATGGGAAAATTGGAAAGATGGTGTTATTAATAGGTTTGATTTTGGGTGTATGATGTTGGGAAGTTTGTATGGTTTGATGATTTTTTGGTTTGGGTGATGGTGGTATGTATGTAGTTTGGTTGAAGGGGATGGTGATGATGGATATGATCATGGTGGTGTACATGTTTGTAGATACATACATCATGGAATCCATGTTACTTGGTTGCTGGGTATTCAGTATCCAAGACCCGTCTGAGCGTCGTTAAGGAACATCGGGAGACACGAAATATTCCCTGGGCTAGGCTAGGCTGGGCTGGTCTTGGTGGTTAGGTACATACATACATACATACACACAGGCCACTGATATGCACAAGGGGATAATAATGGGTGGTAGTATGTATGGAGAATGCATAGGATTGTCAAATACCTAGGTTGGTCTAAACCCGTCGGCCTCCCGTATAAAAAAGACAATCAACAAGTCACGATAGTATGATGAATGGAAGGACGGGGTTTTGGTGGTGATGGGTTTGGGTATCAGGTTATTAATTGTTTCTTGAGATGGCGGGATTCCGTAGGTCGGGTTGACGCTGGGCTAGATTGGTGGGTGGGTGGGTAAGTTTGCTTTAGAAGATGGATTCTTTTTTGGAGGGGGGGGTCTCTTTTGACTTTGTATAGCTCTTCTAGGAGCATGGGGTATATATACATACATACAGCTTAAAAATTAGGTTGGGACCGTGTTCGCGGATAAACCACGCCTCAAGCTTGAATACCCCACTGCTCCTAGTTCCTTGGTTAAAGAAGAGAAGAGTAGAGAAGAAGGAGATCTGTGTGTGGGTTAGGGTTTATAGATGGTTTGGATGAGTTTGGATTTGAAGGGTTTTGATATGGAGGGGTTGAAGAGATACATGTTTGTAGATTCTTGTACATACAGTAGAATGGAGATGGTCAGTTTACAGATTTACTTGTGAATTAAGATGGATTATGGATGGATACAGGTGAGCCATGGATGCAAGTACAGTATATTCTAATTATAGAATTATGGAGAAAAGAGGATTCCATGGATTGAACAGGGATTCTAGGTATAGAAAGCAAGGAAGGAAGAAAGGAAGAAAGGAAGGAGGCCGGCGAACTTTTGATGATGGATGAAGAGAAAAGGTTTTGGCATGTTACATACGTTTTGATTTTTTAGCGAGGATATATATGGATTAATGATGTCATTTATTTAAAGACCGAAAGAGTAGAGAGAAAAAAAGATATGGGGCGATTTGAAGAGGGTTGACGGGTCACTTTTCATGTGGGTTGTTGATGGTGCATGATGATAAAAGTAACGTGGTTTTCTGTAAAAGAGGTAGCCGGATGTGCAATTTTTGGTGATCTTTGCTAGAGGGGAAGGTCCATGCTGGATGGGTGGGATGTTTTGGTGGCGATGGGTTTTGTTTCTTTTTTACTGTAGATGGTGGAAACAAGCTTGGACTGGAGATTGATTTGATTTGGAAGGGAAGGTGATGGATGACTTGAGATGATTGTTTTAAGGTCGGAGTAAGTTTTGAGTCCGATTGGGAAGAAGTTTCTATGAATAGATTTAGGTGGTGGTTTTGGTGACTTGAGTATCGGGATTTGAAGCAAACATGGTGGTGATGTATGTATGTACATGTATGTTTGAATATGAAACAGTATAAGCAAACAATCTTGCATGTTCAAGATACAAGGGAAGTTTCAATCATGTATACCAATGAATGGTTCTCAAAATCTAGTCGTTTCAAACATACCAATTCCCCCCGACTTATCCGACGCTACCAAAACCATGTGCAAATCACTTTTTTCCATTCCATCAAAGAGAAAAAAAAGACATCTAACGAACATGAACGTGCCCTTTAATAACCCTGACCCTATGACTATAAAGATGTTACCCCGGATGATTTGAAAATCTGAAAATCCCGTTTATTGTCTGTGGAACGAAAACCCCGGTTTAAACGAGGATTACCCGGTGCAACGTTGTGTGCAGATAGTGGACGGAGGTTATTGGATGTTTTGGTAGGCGTAGACGGAGGTGATGTACATATGTAGTTAATGATGGGATTTTAAAGGAGGAAGGAAGTGGAGAATTTGAAAGACTTGATGATGTCAGAGGTCAGAGGACTCTTTGTAATTGGGTCATGTTTGGAGATTTTGAGAGATAAAGGATTGACTGAGTTTATGGGTTATCTACGTTTAGATTTGTGATATTGTAGCGAGGTATTATGACTTTGATATACTATATTCACTATTCAAACTGAAGTTGAAATATCTCTACCGCGCGCTGATGATCAATTCAACTGGTTCTCTAAACGATCTCTCTCTTATTAGAGTTTATTAAATTTATCAAATCGATTACCTATTTAGGAAACCCGGCTTTGAGTTACATGGGGGCCGCTTGTTCTCTGTAAACTTCTTTATATAGACACACCCTAGTCATTTTTTATTTCTTAGAAGTAACTAGACAGACCAGACAGACGGGCTATGTTGAAGAATATCTAAACTATTTCATTCGTTTGTTGTAGTTTACTTTGAATAGGGACACCGATCTTGACGATATATGAATTTGAACCCGCGGAGTCCGGGAATCTAGTGTTTTTTCGTTTCATTCATAAAGTCATCCATCTTTACAAATCTCTATACTCCCCCAAAAACAACCGGGCTTTCAACTCCGAACCAAATAAACAACCTAAACTATGCAATCTTTTCTCATGTTCTGTTTCCTTCCGGACATTCCTATTTCTTCCATACATGTGGGGCGTCTCAAGCGGCAGTGCCCCATTTTTTTAGAAAGTGGAAACCATCACACGTTGGTGGTTGTAGTTTTTTTTTTTTTTTTTCTCTTTCTTCATTGGTCATACTACCACTGCCACATTATCTATCAGATTTTTTTTCTTGGTCGTAATAGCGACGACACGGGTGAGTTCAGCCCGTTGTTCTCTCACTCGCTTGTTATGCCATGGTGTGGAAACAAGGCTGGGTTGAGGTATGTAGAAAATAGAAACATTCCGTAAAAAAGTGGAATCGAACGGGTAAGTTACATGGGTNAGTAAAGTACATACTAAACAAAAGTTTATAGTTCCCGCCCGACATATGTATGACACACATATGTGTTATGTACATACGTCTGTCTATCCATCTGTCTCTTGGAAACCTCAAAAATATGTACTACTACAAACGCATATACATACCTTCTCTGGTGAATTATACCAAACCCTTTTGCTCATCAACAAATCATTAAGCTGACTAACAAATAACCCCATATAACTGGCTACCTGCACGGCAAGCTACACCAAACTGCAGTTTTTACCTACATACCTAGACCAATAACAGCCTCTATTAAGTATCCATTCAACCTCAAGTTTTTACCGTTTTTAGCTTATTATCAGGTGGACATGTGACTTTTACTTGGCTTATGTAGTAGTTTTGTTTGGTTGACTTTTCTTTCTTATGGCTGCAGTACAGCTAAAGGCGGGGTTTTTTTTAATACCTTCTTGACGTTGTGTCTAGTGAAACCCACGCCAGCTGGGCGGAAAGGAAGGAGCTGACGTTGTCTTCTTTCTTTCTTTCTTTTTTCTTCTCACATCATTGGGTTTTCCAGACGGACAGAGAATTTTTTGCATAAGAAGAAAGAAGACTGACTATTCATTTTTTCCCTCCCTTCTTCTTCTTCTTCTTCTTTCTTTCTTTCTTTCTAAGAATTCCATCGTGGACTTTGATAATTTTTAATTTTGACTTATTGCTAGTGACCTTTTTTTTTCACTAATTACCTTCGTTTTTTTTGATGTTTCCTTATATATTCCAATAAACCCTATTTCCACTAAAAAAAAGAAACTACTCTTTTTTTTTTTCGTTTGTTTCTTATACGCTCGCTCAAAGTCACGCTACCAATTAACTCTATTACCATCGCTCGCTTGGATTTTTTTTTTTCACTTCGTTTTTTTTTTGGCTTTCGACCGGACCATCATCCCCGCCGACCTATTTCGTTGGCACGTTCATCTTGGGACTAGGCGTCTTGGAACTAAAAAACACCTAGACTAAGAGACTCCCCCCAAAAAACACACTCTATTGTCTAATTTTGGCTCTTTCTTTTTCTTCCTCGTTCACTCGCTTGGAAACTACACACGCACACACCCCCCCTTATATCCTCCGACTTTTGAATTCCCCGGCTATATCCCGTCTTGTGGGTCTCTTACTTGTTGACCTTGCTTCTGACTCTTGGTCTGTTCATTCGTCCGTCCGTCTTGTCTATCCAAGAGAAGAAAAAAACCCGTCCTCGTCGACTCCTGTCACTCGCTTGAAAATCAAAACATTCATACACCCCCCCCCCTTCTTGTTACTACCACCCCAAAAAACAAAACAATTCTAGTCCCATACAGAACGAACCATTCTTTCACACCTTGTTCATTCTGCCTTGCGACGACCGTTGATCTTTGGTTTTGGTGATAGACATCAATTTTATCCTTATTCACCCTGATCTTCCATCATTGAGTAACTACCCGAAAAGAAGGAACCAAGACCTAAAAAAANAAAAAAACAACCTTACTTTGCCCTTGTACATTGGTTGTATACACACCAAAAAAAGAAACAGAAAACCATCATCCTGGTTTCTTTTTCTTCTTCTACTTCTCATCATCGTGTCTATTCTGGTTCTTGGTCTTGTCTCTCTAAACTATACTAGACTGACTACCCTCATCTACTGCTCCTCCTACTACATTCGGTTAGTTGGCCCGTTCATCNTCATTGAGTAACTACCCGAAAAGAAGGAACCAAGACCTAAAAAAAAAACAACCTTACTTTGCCCTTGTACATTGGTTGTATACACACCAAAAAAAGAAACAGAAAACCATCATCCTGGCTTCTTTTTCTTCTTCTACTACTACTTCTCATCATCGTGTCTATTCTGGTTCTTGGTCTTGTCTCTCTAAACTATACTAGACTGACTACCCTCATCTACTGCTCCTCCTACTACATTCGGTTAGTTGGCCCGTTCATCCTATCCCTTCCATCTTGGGATATAAGCTTCCTACTTCTGCCGTCCCCCCTTCGCTTCTATAACGGCAACAACTTCCGTCATCTTTTTTTAAAAAAAGAAAGGACTTCAATATCACCAATTTTTTTTTTTCGGTTCTCTTTTATATATATATATCAAAGTCCTTGACTTTTAAGAAGCTCGTCCTCCGACCATCGCCCTCGCCCTCTGCATTTACTTAACAACTTGCCCCGCCATCATCTTAGTTGTCTCAACTTATTGTCAATTATTATCCAAGCACCAGCTCTTTTTAGACCTCGTCTTTTACACCCTGTCGTTTACACCTTGTCACACTCGTATTACTGACTGCACTGTACTGGATTGGACTTGTCACTGAGCAAACAAACCTTTTTCTTTACAAACTATTGCTACTACTACTTTTTTTCCTTGATTCTTCCTCCTTCTGAATCGTCTTTCCGGTCCCGTGCTTCCCGGCTACCTCTACTCTGGCCCCTTCATTCACTCTAAAGAAAGACCTTCTCCTCCGTTTCCGCCGTGAACGGACTCTCAATGTCTCGGCATCTCNAGTTGTCTCAACTTATTGTCAATTATTATCCAAGCACCAGCTCTTTTTAGACCTCGTCTTTTACACCCTGTCGTCTACACCTTGTCACTGAGCAAACAAACATTTTTCTTTACAAACTATTGCTACTACTACTTTTTTTTCCTTGATTCTTCCTCCTTCTGAATCGTCTTTCCGGTCCCGTGCTTCCCGGCTACCTCTACTCTGGCCCCTTCATTCACTCTAAAGAAAGACCTTCTCCTCCGTTTCCGCCGTGAACGGACTCTCAATGTCTCGGCATCTCATCTGAACATATCTCTTTTACTCCTAGCTACTCTGTGGCCCACTACACTCGCTTGTCTTTATATATCATCATCATCGTCCCAGTTACATCTTCATTCTTTGTCTTGTTTTTTTGCCACATCGTCACTTTGGATTTTCGTTATACCCTCAGTCTCATACAAATACGGCAATTACTACTTCAAGACNTAAAACCTTGATTTTGTCCTTTTTTTTCAAGAGTTGTCAAAATCGCCCCCCAAAAAAAAGGTCCACACTCGCTTGTATCGCTCGTTACCCCGTCCACTCGCTATACAACTCCACATTTTGCCACCGCTTCTCTTTCAAATCCAACATAAGCAACTTGGTTATATCACTATTGTGTAATCTTAAATACTCTACTGAAACTACTTCCCTTTTTCTTCTTAAAAAACTACAACTACTCTTATTACCCATCACAATGGCCGGTCCCGGTGGTGGTCCTCCTCGTCGCAGGTATGTCTCTTTATAACCCCCCCATCTCCTTTTTTTTCTTTCTTGTCATTCCAAGATTCAAGAAAACACTAACATCTGAACCCTCCTTCCCCCCANAAAAAAGGTCCACACTCGCTTGTATCGCTCGTTACCCCGTCCACTCGCTATACAACTCCACATTTTGCCACCGCTTCTCGTTCAAATCCAACATAAGCAACTTGGTTATATCACTATTGTGTAATCTTAAATACTCTACTTCAACTACTTCCTTTTTTCTTCTTAAAACCTACAACTACTCTTATTACCCATCACAATGGCCGGTCCCGGTGGTGGTCCTCCTCGTCGCAGGTATGTCTCTTATAACCCCCCCCCATCTCCTTTTTTTTCTTTCTTGTCATTCCAAGATCAAAGAAACACTAACATCTGAACCCTCCTTCCCCCCACAAAAAGCCACACAAAGTCCCGAAAGGGCTGTGACAGCTGTAAACGTCGTCATATCCGTTGCGACGAAACATTCCCTCAGTGTCTCAACTGTACCAAGCACAAGGTTCGCTGTCCGTACAACGAAATGCCCGTGGACCGTTCCGGATCTCCTGACAAGGCGGGTATTGCCTGGTCTGACGACATTATTCGTATTGCCGAGAACTGGGTTGGCACCGGCATTTGGCCTTTCCGCATGTTTTCTCCTGTCACCGTGCCCGATCCGTCCCAGTATCGTCCTGATGATGTCCGTTTGTTATGCCAGTTGGCTATGACGGTCGATGCTATTGCTGGAGCCGGTCACATGGATCATACGGCTTGGACCACTTATATGCCCGATATGATTGCTTATGCTGCCGTTTGTCCTTATGTCATGCATGCTGTACTTGCCTTTGCTGCTTTTTATATGAGTACTATTCGTGACACTCCGGCTTTACGTAACCTACTTAATTCCCATAGGTCCAAGGCTTTGACCGGCTTTCAGGATGCTATGTCAAAGTTTCATGAGCAAAACTTTGATTGTATTCTTGCTACTGCTATGCTTTTGTCGTGGCAGTCTAGTGACTGGTAAGTTTCCATGGTGACACAGAATCTCTTCTGTCCTAGTTGACTGACTTTAAACTTTCTATAGGCCTGATTGGTATGGCCATATTCGTGGTCTTCAATATGTAAGTTTCTTCTTCAAACTCTACTCTAATTTCATTCTTTATCTACGCTTTCCACGCCAAGATAACCCCGTTCATAACCTAACAATTCTAGATTGTCGAAACCATGCGTCAAACCCAATTTTCCTCTCGTTTCCAAAGTTTCATAGACTCCCAACAGCTATCCCTAATGATCCCCAACGATCCCCGTCCCGACACCCGGCCGTCCCAGCCGCGCAAAGACGATCTTGACGCCCTCCAACGCACTATCCAGCATCTCCAACTTTTGGAAAATTACCTCAAGAACTCAAACACCGACTACAAAGATGTCCAGAATCTCATCAACTTTATCAAGACGGCTCGCAAGTCGGGTTCCCCCGGTATTGCAGCCCCCGCCCAATACGACAAGTTGGCGCCTTTGAGAGCTTGGTTGTTTTGGCAGCCTGTAAGGTATCTTGTGCAGCCTGTGAGTGATGCGGCTGACCGCCATATTCGGTTTGTCATAATTGCCCATTTATACGCTGTAGTTCTTGTCATGGACAGATTATTCCCTGATATTGGAGCCGGTCAGTTTGGTTTCTTGGCAGTTAAGCCTCTGATGGAAATCACACAGATTCTCTTCCACGCTTCTTCCACTGCACACCCTGAATCGCCAGAGGCCCAAATGGTTAATATGTTTGCCGGCATGGTTCGTGAACCTTTTAACACGTGCATTGAGTTTCAGCGCCGTCATCGCTTCCAGTATATCCCGTCCACAATACCCATGACTATCGCCGTAGCTACTACCACGCCACATCCGTCCGTCACCCAACAACCACCGCCACCACCACAGCCACAGCAGCAGCAACAACAACAGTCCATGGTCGACATGTACGGTCAGCCAGCCATGCCATTCTACTCGATGCCCGAAGCCATCGCATCCAGCGAAACCTTCTTCTCTACCGCCAGCGCCTCAGCCGGTCCCTCGGTTCCCTCGCCCATCATGACATACTACGATAACCAGAGTACCAGCTCTCTCCAGATTGTCTCGCCTGGTCTTCCACCAGCCGGATTCCTGCCCGTCCCGAGTCCCGGAATGCCACATGCCAATAGTCCCTACAGCACCGCTAGTAGCCCTTCGACAAATGCCTACGACATTGGCGACTTGTCGTATATGGCGGGGGATGCTTCCTTCGAAACGTCCCCGTATACCGCCGATTGGAGTACTATTGGTGGCTACGATATGGCCATTGCCCCCGAGTGCGTTCACCCTTCCATGGCGACGCTGACGACAGCTCTCCTTTACTGAATAGCGAGGCTATAACGTCTTTGTCGACTTTACAACTTTCCCCTTCCCCTTTTTTTGTTGATGACTACCTTTCCTTTCCCAATCTTCCCAACCCAATAGCTTTGGACCAGCCTTTTGTTCTTCCGTTCGGACCGACCCCAGGATCTTCTTCTTTTTCTTCGCCCCCGATACTTCCCACCGGACACTGCGCCACCATTTCCAATCTTCTCCAGGACCACCCGTCAGTCGAACGCAACAATAAGCAACAAGCTTCTCCATCGCCACGCCACATCCCCACATCACTGATTCCACCACACCCATTCACCAGAAAAACAAAAAACCCCAAAAAAAGGACCCAAATTGACCAGAGACTCGCCCGCCCTCCAGGACCCACACACACATGCCTTCTCACCAGGCCCCGTCAGGTAGCCCCGCGCCTAGCTACGCACACTCCGTCGACACTTTACCTCCACCTATAGACGCCATACCACCGCACCTCTCACACCCTGCCACGCCCATTCCGAACCATATTGCCTTGGTAAATCGTCATGAACAGTCACCGTTGCAGAATATCACGTCGGCGCCGGGGTCTCATACCGGTAGCCCTGCTCAGTACCAGTCGCAGTATCGAACGGGGTCGCCGGCGGGATATCATTATTCGGGGTCACGACATGATTCTCCGCGGTAGTTATTATTTTTATTTTTGTTTTTTTGCTGGGGTTTTTATTGGTTCTTTTTTTTTTTCGGGGAATTTACCCTGTCCGATTTGTCGGACGATGCTTTGTTTTCCATCAGCCATTTTTTTTCATATGCGCTGGTTTTTTTCATTCCTTTATTTTTGGTTGTTACCTTGCATGATCTGCTTTTGCAGTGCCATGATGATTTGTTTTATTGTTTTTGTTTTTGTTGGTTAGGTGATTTAACGTTACGAGTTACGACCGAACAAAATCTGGTTATTGGGATTTTTAGACACGTTCCTTTTTATATGGTTGAGGCGTTTTTATTTCGGAGGATTTCAAGTTTTTTCTTTTTCTTTGGTTTCTGCTTTATTCTGTTTAAACGATGGTAATATGATTCATCTTGAGAAATTCATTCATCCATGTCGTGCAATGTAGTTATATTTATCCATTACCTATAATCGTATCCTCTTTCCTCGTCCAACCACACTTTCCAAAACTGACCAACCAACCAAAAATACGTTACACAGAAACCCTGTATCTAGAACAAACTACATATACAATCCCCACTTTTCCCTCTAGCGCCGTCGTACGACCGCCGAGATTCCAAACAACACACAGAGATAATAAGCCGTAACCCGCCCATCCACAAAGTCTCTCGAAAGCTCAGGGGGTATAGAAACCTTGTACTGTGCGAACAAAGACGTAAGTGACTCGGTGAGAATCATCAAGGCGAGATGTCGACCGGGACAGGTATGTGTTGTGGCGCCCCAGGAGAGAGAGTATGTTGCCATTTTTGAGAGGCGGTGGGTGGTTTCTGAGGGCGTTTCGGAGGGGAATGGGTGGGGGTAGAGGGGGGAGGGGAAGGAGGAGGGCGGGAGCCAGCGGGTGGGGAGGAATTTGTGGGGTTGGGGACCGAAGAGGGGGGTTAGGTGGTGTGGAATGGGGGAGATCCCGATTGTTGTGCCTTTTGGGATTGTAGTTCCGTGGATGGATAGGGGGGTTGTTAGGTGTCTTGTTAGTCCCATTGTTATCACGGGGTATAACCGTTGAGACTCCTTTAAACACGCCTGAAGATACATCCCATCTCCCATATCAATAGCCCGATGAAGCGTCTCTTGAACACCGGGAGATATCCCAATTAACCAAATACAAGCCGTCAAAGTCGCCGTCAAGGTCTCATGGCCCGCTCCGAAATTGGCAATCGCCATCCGTTGAAGCCACGCCTGAGAGAACCCTTCGTTCTCTTTATGTAATTGTATAAGATCATACAATAAATCCCTCCTAGTATCCTCCTTCCCTTTCCTCTGAGGCTGAAGAAGGAGTCGAATCCGCTTATTAACCTGTCTACCAACCGCCGGAAAAAACGGCTTAAACTTCTCAGGTACCCCATACGTAAGACCCCAAAGAGACGAAATCACCCTCGACATACTTCTCGACCCATTCGACAACCCAAGCCAATAGCCCCCCAAAACCCCCAAAACACTCCGCCTCCGCCACATAAAATACCCATGCACCCCCGTCCCAAAATCCCTTTCCGCCCTCAACAACCCCGGACTCCACGATAACACCGCCCCAGCCAACCCCTCAACCGCCAAAACATGACTCCACTCTCTCAAATCAATCCGTCTCCCCTCCACCCGTTCCCACACTCTCCCCGCTACATCCGCCACCGTCGCCGCAAACCTCGCGACGTTCCCCGCCCGATAAACACCCCCTATTAGTCTTCTCTGTCGCTTATATATACTCTCGTTTCTCTCAGCTAGTAAATCGAAGCCGCCGTCCCCACCAACTCGACACGCGTCGTAAAAAGCACTTTTGGGAAAGCCCCCGCCGTATATCGCTCGGAAGGCTTCTTCACCTGTAGCCCAGACCTCGTTGGGAGCAACTCTGACCAATGGGCCCAAGGAAACAAGTGACCTTGCAAAAGCGTGGGTTTCACCTCGCCGGATAATCAAGGCAAGTGGGATGGTAGAAAGGCTGTGATATCGGGGAGTAGGTAGATGAGCCAAAGGATGTAGCCATGCTCTATAAACCAGCACAGTAATAACCCAACCAATAACCAAACAGCCCGCCGTCCCCAGTACCCTTAAAACCCCACCATCCCTCAAATAACCACAAAAGAAATCCATAATAGCATGCTCATCAATATCACATTCCAATCAAACTACAAAATTTCCCAATGACGTCAAAATCACGTGACGTCCCCACAAAAGATAAACATGCAATTCCTCCCGCACTTAAACCCCCAGTCCTAGTATGTAGTCCCGGCAATTACGCCGTACATACATACATACATCATATATGTACAGTAAAAGTGGAACCAACATTTCACTTATTCTCAACATCAACCTTGATTCAAACCGGTGTAATTCAAAAATGGCAACGACTATCTGGGGAATATATAAAAACTACACAAAAGAAACCAAACGCAAAATGACAAAATAACAAGAAACAAATGCTTCCTTCCAAAACTTACTGTCCAACCGACGACGTAAACTCTGTAAACTCGCCTTGTCCACTTTCGTCTCCATCTTGTTGCCATGTCTCAGAGTTACTACTTTCCTCTTCAGGAATCACATCCGCATCCACATACACATCCCTTCTTGGCGCCTGCGCCACGGCATCACTGTAAGAAGGGATCGGCGCAACCCACCGCATCGACGCATTCGAGTCTACACGGCTCCGGTTATTGACCTGGAAGCTACCCCGACGGCTAGACTCTTCATCGACACTATTTCTCCGGCTGCTAATTGAAGCAGCTGGACTAGTGTAATCTGGAGGTGGGTTAAGCGCATCTTGTAGACCAAGGCCAATGGATTCTTCACTATTAACGCCAGCTTGCTGTGAACTCTCGCCTGTCTCATCGGTTGGAACTAACTGTGCAAGCGAGATATCCGTAGGACTACGGATAGGCCCAGGACTAGTAGGCGAAAGAATGCGTGTATAAGTACCGCTACGTGACCGACCATGTGACGGGTTTGACGACGCACTACCGCCACCCGGGTTGCCAAGACGGTAAGTAAACGAGTTGGTGTGACCATGACGAGAAGCGTTTGTAGGAGCCGAAGTGTACCCGTCTTTGGTGGGGTTAAGCAACAGAGTACCAGACTCATCACCGTACGGAGGCGGCGGTGCCAGACTGCCGGTGACGGGTGCTAAACCCCACTTTTTAACATTGGCCTCAATGTACACATAACCCGACTGCCCGAGATTCACGTGAACAGTGCACGGTCCAATTGCTCCAATCGTCGGGAAAAAGTTGGGCTGCTTGAGCCCATGAACCACATCGTCGAGACGCTTTCCATTGCGCGTGAAGAAGATAGACCCGCTGCGGGGGCGATATCCAACACCAATGACATCGCCCTGAACAAATTGAGGACCATAAGGCGTACTCCAGAAGGGCTGGTTATAGCGGCGAGAACCATCCGAAAAGTAGGCGAGTGAAGTACGGTGGAAACCAGGCATCCGGAAAAGCGGATAAGGCTTGGTAGCCATACCAATGGCAATCATTGTGTCGGCGGGTTTTTCGAAAATCTTGACTTCCCAGTAGTAAACTTCATTTTGCTTGGGTACTGGCAGGTTGCTCATGACAGTGCACTCCGAGTCGTAAAACTCAATCTCAGTGCGCTGCTCGACAAAGCACGATGCCACTTCGGGTTCCGGCTCAAACTCCCAAGCCGAGATTCCCTTTTCTTGGATAGCGAGATATTGCGATAACGTGATTTCCGTGTTGATAGATTCCGGCTGGTGAACAGCAATATATGCTATCCATGGGATTAGGCAAATCGTTAGTCAACCATCCCTTGTTTAAACATTTCTCAATAAAACTTACACTTTGCGCGCAGATATTCAGCCCGCTCCATCTCGTCCATACGGTCGAGAGCCTCCTCTTCCATACGAGCAAACGCCTCTGAGTCGTCAAACTGACCAGGTCGGGTAGCAAAGTCCAACCATCCACGGCCTGACTGCATGGCCCGCACGCGCATATAATAAAGCGTCGTGAGACCAAAAGCCAGCACGATACCTGAGATGAGCGATGACAAAAGCCCAATGAGAATCATACCGACAATGCGACTGTCCGAGTCGCTATCGTCGGCCATTATCATGGCTGGCATGGCCGGCATAGCGGCGGCGGCGACAACGTTATATTTGGGGGAATTGGCGGACGATTTAGGTTTAATTATCGCGGCAAACAATCGAGCCAGTCGAGAGTGGCGATGGCATCAAGTCGACGAGGCCAGATTAGGAAGATACGGAATCGAGATTGATAGTAAAATGTTGTTGAAGATACCAAAACTACAGACTGGATGAGAAAAAAGAAATTCAAGGATAAATGGCGCGAAGAGGGGAAGAAGAAATAGAGGATGATAAACGAACAAAAAAAGAAGTGTAGGAACGAGAACAATAGACAATAAGCGATCTTGTAAAATGATTTTTCGTTTTTTTCAAAACTTCAATAGTCGCCAAAAAGAATATCAAAAATCATGAGACCTGGAAAAAATAAAGAAGACTCCAATCATCAAGATCAGAAGGAAGGTACAAGAAAAAAAAAGAAAGAAAGAACCCCAAAGAGGGAAATCCCGTGATTTCATTCAATCTTGTTCCGTCTATTTCCCTAAAAAGTTGGCTTAGCTTGTTCTGCTTCCGTCCAAAAAATCCAACTGATGATGACGTTTGTTACCCCCGTAAACGGCCTAAAGGGAGCGATAATGAAGAAGCGAAGGAGGGAAGAACCTGGGTCTACGCCTTGACTTTGGGGAATGAATGAATGCTATCGGCCTATAGGTCCAGCTTTAGCTTAGCTACTTAGGGAACCCTTGGCGTCTGTGCATAGCCTATCTTTTGTGGCCTTTTTGGAGGAGGTCGTTAGGATTGGTTATAGGGCATGCAGCATGGAGTAGCAGGGCGCAGTCAAAGAAAGGATGAGATTACTTCGTATATGAGTACAGACACAATGACTTGGTTGGCATTACAAAGACTATAAAACTCGGTCTAGTGAAACATATTTGCTGCTGAACTTGGCTGACTCGCACTTCTAATTCATCGTGTAGCCCGGCGCGTCAGGTCGCTTCAAGTCAAGTCCTCTTGTTTCATCATTTCACACCCTGTCTGATGTTTCGGAACCTCACCAAGCGAACGGGGATCTTGTTTGGCGACCCTAGATTTGGTCTGGTGTAACCCTAGCTGGCTTTAAGCAACCGCCGGCCTTTTAGTGCCCGGTTACTGTGCTCGGGTTGGTTACCATCTGACAGAACCCCGCATCTGACGATACTGTTGGAGCAATGTTACCTTGGCGGTGTTAGGCTTGAGATATAGTGGCTATGTACTGTGAGATTATAAGCGAGTCTACCCAGAATGAAGTATATAAAGGGACCGAGGTCGGGCTAAACTTTCTGGTGATGGAGAGATATCATCACTTACATGCCTTTCTTTGATAACTTGTCTGATATCTAATCCACTATAAGCCCCTTGTCTCCCGTCTAAATGATGATCGGGAATATCCAGTCTACTATTTAGTAACGAACCACATTCTCCAATCTCAACATCTCAACCATCCGACCGACAACTTTCAGCCGAACCACGCAGATCCTCTAACCCAAAGGACACTATTCTTCATTCAAGTCTCTACAACGAAGTACATCATCATCAATATAAGCCCCCACACATCCGATGCCATCTTCCACTATCTCGACCAGCTCTTTAACCGCCCTAGTCTTGTTCCAATCCGACCTCAACTACAACGCAAGACATGGGATGTTAAAACGCTGTTCGAGAGCGTGGAAGATGTTGGCGGATAGGTTGGGGTTTCTCATGATGAAGATGTATTTCCATGTAGATACTACCATGAAGAATGATATCCTTTGGAAAGGGAATTTGTGTGGTTCGTTTGAAAGGTGGTTGGTTGGATGTTTGAGACGTTTAGACATGAGAGTGTAGTTCGTTACTAGACGTTAGGCCGGATATTCTGTTCATTGATTTAGACGGCAGGCAAGGGGCTTATCGTGGTTTACAGGCTCTGTGTTGGGGACAGCTGTTGGATTATCATGGTATTGTGCACCTTGTATAGTACGCCTTTGCTCAATCTCGTCACTAGTCTCGTAAGACTCACACAATTTGATGCCTTTCTTACAACACATAAGCTCCCATTATACATTGGGTCTAGTTGGAGATGATGTCAGAGCAGAGCACATACACATAACCCTACCGTTGACCAGCTCAATAGGGTCAACTGACATCTGCTTAGTCATCAACCAAAACTTACAGTGCGTACCAAAACTGATAACACTGTTCATCTTCCGCTTAACCCCACTAATCACACAGTGCGCCTACTTACAGCGGATTTAACCTCTAACTGCACTATAACTCACCAGCCCTTACCCTCCGGTAAATTGTTACCACCGATACCGAAGACCATGTCATGAACCGCGCGCGTGAATCCCCCATATAAGTCCGAGTGAACGCACAGCTACATACCCAGCGGACGAAATCCCCAGCGGAGTTCATCACAAAACGGCCTTTTCCCTCCCCGTCGGTGCATCCTCAACCAGTCCGCATCCACCGTCTCCCCAAGGGGTATGAATAATCCAATCTATTCCCCTCGCGGAATGCCCCGCCTATCCACCACTTGTTAGACATGCATCTTGCCATTCCTTACAAAGGACTGATTAATACCTTTGTTTGCTGACTTGGGGTTACATGAGAGCGCGCGGGCTGTTTTGTGGGCTGTATGTATTGTATGTACCACTTATTGCTGAGTTGTCGGTGGACTTGCTGGCTTGACAGGGCTGGCTGGCGGGCTTTGAGGCTTGTCTCGAGGACAGGGGATGCTGAGCTTGCAGGGAAGGACGCGGGGCTGATGGTTCCGATGGACGTCGAGTCGGGTGGTTGTTGGCGATGTTTTTTTGCGTGGTTTGGTTGTATTCGGGTGTTGGCGAGAGCCTTCTATGCTGTCAAACTGTTTGAAGTAGATGCGTCCTACTGTACACAAATGTCATCTTCCAACCCCCCACCTACGCAGTCTATTCACCCCGCCCTGTCACCCGGCATATACACACGTAAATACCTACCCTCTCTCTCCCCTCCCCGCCGCAACACGCCCCACTTAAATGGCGTAAAGCAATGCCGCTCTTTCCCTGAATGCGCGTTCGAGCCCACCCCACCCCCACATCAACAAAGCAAGAAGGCAAGTGCGCCACGACAGGACAACCTCCCAAGTATAAATACCCCACCAGTGCCCCTCAACATCATCCATTCTTCTCCATTCTTCACCACCACCAACACAACCAACCGAAACAACAACCATCAAAATGTCCGCCGTCAAGCCCACCGCCGATGCTCTGCTGTCGCTCCTCGCCAGCCGCCGCACCTACTACTCTCTCAACAAGACTCTCCCCATCGGCGCTCCCCGCATCACCGAGATCATCAAGACCATCGTCAAGGAGACCCCCACCTCGTTCAACTCGCAGTCCACCCGCGCCGTTGTCCTGTACGGTGCCGAGCACGAGAAGCTCTGGGACTTCACCACCGCCGAGCTGAAGAAGATTGTCCCCGAGGAGTCGTGGAAGGCCACCGGTGACAAGATTGCCGGCTTCCGTGCCGCCGCCGGTACTGTCCTTTGGTTCGTCGATACCAAGGCTATCACCGACCTTCAGGAGAAGTTCGCTACTTACGCCGACAAGTTCCCCAACTGGGGTAGCCAGGCCGCTGGCATGTCGGTAAGTTTATTTTACTAGCTTCTAGTCTTTTCCATGTTTGGATAGCTAGCTCCTCCACTTTACAGAGCCGCGCTAACCCTTATGCCTACTTTAGCAATACGCTGCCTGGACTGCTCTCGAGGCCGAGGGTCTCGGTGCTAACCTTCAGCACTACAACCCTCTCATTGACGCCAAGGTCGCCGCTGAGTGGAACATTCCCGAGACGTGGACTCTGGATGCCCAGCTCGTCTTCGGTGGCATTGCCGCTGAGACCTACCCCAAGGACTTCCTTCCCATTGAGGACCGTGTCAAGTCCTACGGTGCTTAAGTGTAGCAACT